>JAVYIG010001224.1:0-255000 GCA_035222895.1 Strongylocentrotus droebachiensis
CCAGCTAGCTGACTGTCCGCCAGCTGCCAGCTAGCCCCCCCTAATTTTTTTTTGGGGGGGGCCCTCATAATTTGAAAAATCCCCCTCCCCCCCTCTTAAGCGCCAGGGAAGGGGGCCCATCTCCAAAAAAAGGTAAAATTAACGTGGGATTAAAATTAACTAGGGTTGGGGGCCCGTCACCCCCCCCCCCCCTCCCCTGGTTCCACCACTGACCCCACACCCCCCCCCCCCCAAAAAAGGTCCTTTTTGAGGAATAGCAATAAATATAGACTTTGAGTGAGATGAAAAATGGGTTTAACATCAGTTTTTCTTTTTAAAAGATTTACACACAAAAAAACACTAGCTGCCTATCCACTAGACTACTGTGCCACACTGCTAATCTCCATGTATTTTTTTAATATTAATACCCATCGTTGTAGATGTAGGAAAAGACGTTTTTCTTTTTCAACGATTTAAAAAAAAAGCACTAGCTGGGTGTCGAACCTCATACCTTCCGGTTACCTGGCGATTGCCTATCCACTAGACTACTGTGCCACACTGCTAATCTCCATGTATTTTGTTCATATTAATACCCATCGTTGTAGATGTAGCAAAATACGTTTTTCTTTTTCAACGATTAAAAAAAAAAAAGCACTAGCTGGGTGTCGAACCTCATACCTTCCGGTTACCTGGCGATTGCTTATCCACTAGACTACTGTGCCACACTGCTAATCTCCATGTATTTTGTTCATATTAATACCCATCGTTATAGATGTAGCAAAATACGTTTTTCTTTTTCAACGATTAAAAAAAAAAAAGCACTAGCTGGGTGTCGAACCTCATACCTTCCGGTTACCTGGCGATTGCCTATCCACTAGACTACTGTGCCACACTGCTAATCTCCATGTATTTTGTTCATATTAATACCCATCGTTGTAGATGTAGCAAAATACGTTTTTCTTTTTCAAAGATTAAAAAAAAAAAACACTAGCTGGGTGTCGAACCTCATACCTTCCGGTTACCTGGCGATTGCCTATCCACTAGACTACTGTGCCACACTGCTAATCTCCATGTATTTTGTTCATATTAATACCCATCGTTGTAGATGTAGCAAAATACGTTTTTCTTTTTCAACGATTTATACAAAAAAAAGCACTAGCTGGGTGTCGAACCTCATACCTTCCGGTTACCTGGCGATTGCCTATCCACTAGATTACTATGCCACACTGCTAATCTCCATGTATTTTGTTCATATTAATACCCATCGTTGTAGATGTAGCAAAATGCGTTTTTCTTTTTCAACGATTAAAAAAAAGCACTAGCTGGGTGTCGAACCTCATACCTTCCGGTTACCTGGCGATTGCTTATCCACTAGACTACTGTGCCACACTGCTAATCTCCATGTATTTTGTTCATATTAATACCCATCGTTGTAGATGTAGCAAAATGCGTTTTTCTTTTTCAACGATTTAAAAAAAAGCACTAGCTGGGTGTCGAACCTCATACCTTCCGGTTACCTGGCGATTGCCTATCCACTAGACTAAAGTTTCACACTGTCAATCTCCATGTATTTTTTCATATTGATACCTATTGTTGTAGATGTAGCAAAAGACGTATTCTAACTAATTCAAAGAGTCGTTTTTTTTTTAAAGAGTATCACGTGTTATTTACTCCTTTGTTGAGAAGGTTGGGGGGGGGGGGGCTGTCCACTTTAAAAAAAAGAGAAATGAACAAGTCAATATCATGGGGTGAAGAAAAAAATGATACAAATACATGGGCAATAAACGAGAAGCTGGGAGTCGAACCGAGTACATTGCATTGTGAAGCGATCAGTGTTGGGGACACTGTGACGATAAATAATCAAGCAGGACACAAAGTTCTAAACCCAGTATGAGACCACGCTGACAAGATACTTCAGCACGTATCAGCACGGTTCAATCTGTAATTGAACAAAACAAATAAAGGAAACATCCAATCAATACTGGAATACATGTACACATGCTTATCAATGACATTATTTGTTACAATAATTATCCATCTTGTCTGGTCTCAATCAATAAATGCATAACTGAATATGAATTAACTTGTTTGTGTCAATTATTTATGTGTCATATCCAAAAACCTCTCCTGAAACAATATCTGATCTTAAATACAATTATTTGATACAAAAGGCTTGCTTGCTTCTATCCTAGCACTGACTTTCAAATATGTAAACAATAACCGGTCAAAGCAATGCTCTCAAAACCCTAATTTCACAACACAAGGCCCATGTTTAGCTTAGCAAATACTTATAAACAATGTATTCAAAGCCTAACTTTAATCTCCCTAAATGAGACATTTATTTATTATTCATCACTAATAACCAGCTTGAACATTTATATCAACCTTGTAAGAAATAATATGCTTCAGCTATCATACAGCCTTATTTATCATGGCTCACTTCATAATCTTGTCAACTAACAAAAGAGGCGTGACTACTTTCGGTCACTAAACGTGTACAGTGCATGCATGCATTACTTGCACGTATTATGTATACCACTGCTACATTACGTACTTCAATACAAATCTTTCGCAACAAATTTACATCACTAACCATCAACATAATTAATAGAAATTATCACTGATTATGATTCAACAACTCTTTAAAGGAATAGCAATGTAATTGTCTACTTACAACGTTGGGCTCATCAAAAAGAATTAATTAATCATCACAACCTCACGGTCGTCCGACCGTTCCAAACAAGGAAAATCAGTGGCATGCGAAGAAACGCCCCCAATAGTCAAATACATGTCAATTCCCCAAAAAGCCTCGCCTATGACGTCAGCATTTCCCGACCTATCGTTACCTTCATATCAGACACAGGAGAAAACTTCCTGTCAGTAACAATCAGTCTTATCCACAAGACCACCTTGCCTCACTGCTATTAACTGGTTCGATTGTTGTTGTTAACTCTTTCTGCATGTTAATGATTTTACAAAATATGCAGATTTAATGCTTTCGGGATGCATGAATATTGTTATTTTTGTAGTCGATGCTGTCAAGATTGCCCGTAAATTTTTCTTTCAGTTACTGATATTACTGATATAATAGTGAGGTTTTATGTTATTTTCATTTATTTTGCAAACTACTGACTTTAACTTGAAGTGATATAACTATAGGTCACTGCCCTGACGTAGCATAATGAATAGACCATGGGTCTATTCAATTCAGTATACGCTACGAATTCCATAACAGGGCACCAATGAATAAGGAAGCTTGGCTTTTCGATTCTGTTTTCGATAGCTTGCACCTGCAATTTTTGAATAGTTATGTAACAAACTACTCAGCTCTTTCAGACATGGCATCAATTAATGAATTGAAGAAAAGAAAACGACCCTCCCTTCATTGAGAGAATATTTTTGGCAAATGCGAGGATTACCAAAGAGGTAGTAATAGCATTCCTGACATTGCAACAATGATCACATTATTTTGATGTATTGTCCCTAAAGGTAGCCTACTCCTTGTCTGGAGGACAAGCACTTTCAATAGACTGGGGCTGTATAGTCTCATTTCAAGAAAGGAAAACGATTTCGGGACAGTTCAAAAAATGCTGAGAAATGTAAATTCACATGATATACCGTTTTAAAAACCAGTAAGACATGGTTTTAGGACAAGAAGCAGGAGATAATTCATTGCTCGACAGTCTTGACTTTATTTGAAACAGAGCATCCAATATACCTGATATCTAATAGTACACTGTCAAATAAAAGAAATAACTAATAATTTTTAAACAAAATTATAGACCTCTTTACCCGAGACTGTGGGTCGATTGTAATTAGGCACTATATGATTGTGCTCGGGTATACAGGCGAGGTGGGGAATTCTTTCAATAGACTTAAATGTAAAAGGCCCTTTGTATCACTTCGTGTAATTAGTTTAGGGCGCTTTTATTAAATGTATAGGACAGGCAAAGCCCTGTTCATCGTTGTTTTCATGTTGCAAAGTACAGACTGGAAAAGGGATAGAACGGGACCGTAGAGAGTAAATAAAATAAGGAAATTGTAATTGAAAATGTAAAACAACGTCATAAACCTGGCACTAGGAGGCTCTTGAATCCAGTTTTAAAAATGGACATGGCTTTGTGGCTAACGCTACCAGCCGCCGGCTACGATGACTGTCCGCCAGCTAGCTGACTGTCCGCCAGCTAGCTGACTGTCCGCCAGCTAGCTGACTGTCCGCCAGCTAGCTGACTGTCCGCCAGCTAGCTGACTGTCCGCCAGCTAGCTGACTGTCCGCCAGCTAGCTGACTGTCCGCCAGCTAGCTGACTGTCCGCCAGCTAGCTGACTGTCCGCCAGCTAGCTGACTGTCCGCCAGCTAGCTGACTGTCCGCCAGCTAGCTGACTGTCCGCCAGCTAGCTGACTGTCCGCCAGCTAGCTGACTGTCCGCCAGCTAGCTGACTGTCCGCCAGCTAGCTGACTGTCCGCCAGCTAGCTGACTGTCCGCCAGCTAGCTGACTGTCCGCCAGCTGGCCAGCTAGCCCCCCCTAATTTTTTTTTTTGGGGGGCCCTCATAATTTGAAAAATCCCCCTCCCCCCCTCTTAAGCGCCAGGGAAGGGGGCCCATCTCCAAAAAAAGGTAAAATTAACGTGGGATTAAAATTAACTAGGGTTGGGGGCCCGTCACCCCCCCCCCCCCCCCCTCCCCTGGTTCCACCACTGACCCCACACCCCCCCCCCCAAAAAAAAGGTCCTTTTTGAGGAATAGCAATAAATATAGACTTTGAGTGAGATGAAAAATGGGTTTAACATCAGTTTTTCTTTTAAAAGATTTACACACAAAAAAACACTAGCTGCCTATCCACTAGACTACTGTGCCACACTGCTAATCTCCATGTATTTTTTTAATATTAATACCCATCGTTGTAGATGTAGGAAAAGACGTTTTTCTTTTTCAACGATTTAAAAAAAAAGCACTAGCTGGGTGTCGAACCTCATACCTTCCGGTTACCTGGCGATTGCCTATCCACTAGACTACTGTGCCACACTGCTAATCTCCATGTATTTTGTTCATATTAATACCCATCGTTGTAGATGTAGCAAAATACGTTTTTCTTTTTCAACGATTAAAAAAAAAAAAAGCACTAGCTGGGTGTCGAACCTCATACCTTCCGGTTACCTGGCGATTGCTTATCCACTAGACTACTGTGCCACACTGCTAATCTCCATGTATTTTGTTCATATTAATACCCATCGTTATAGATGTAGCAAAATACGTTTTTCTTTTTCAACGATTAAAAAAAAAAAAAGCACTAGCTGGGTGTCGAACCTCATACCTTCCGGTTACCTGGCGATTGCCTATCCACTAGACTACTGTGCCACACTGCTAATCTCCATGTATTTTGTTCATATTAATACCCATCGTTGTAGATGTAGCAAAATACGTTTTTCTTTTTCAAAGATTAAAAAAAAAAAAACACTAGCTGGGTGTCGAACCTCATACCTTCCGGTTACCTGGCGATTGCCTATCCACTAGACTACTGTGCCACACTGCTAATCTCCATGTATTTTGTTCATATTAATACCCATCGTTGTAGATGTAGCAAAATACGTTTTTCTTTTTCAACGATTTATACAAAAAAAAGCACTAGCTGGGTGTCGAACCTCATACCTTCCGGTTACCTGGCGATTGCCTATCCACTAGATTACTATGCCACACTGCTAATCTCCATGTATTTTGTTCATATTAATACCCATCGTTGTAGATGTAGCAAAATGCGTTTTTCTTTTTCAACGATTTAAAAAAAAGCACTAGCTGGGTGTCGAACCTCATACCTTCCGGTTACCTGGCGATTGCTTATCCACTAGACTACTGTGCCACACTGCTAATCTCCATGTATTTTGTTCATATTAATACCCATCGTTGTAGATGTAGCAAAATGCGTTTTTCTTTTTCAACGATTTAAAAAAAAGCACTAGCTGGGTGTCGAACCTCATACCTTCCGGTTACCTGGCGATTGCCTATCCACTAGACTAAAGTTTCACACTGTCAATCTCCATGTATTTTTTCATATTGATACCTATTGTTGTAGATGTAGCAAAAGACGTATTCTAACTAATTCAAAGAGTCGTTTTTTTTTTAAAGAGTATCACGTGTTATTTACTCCTTTGTTGAGAAGGTTGGGGGGGGGGGCTGTCCACTTTAAAAAAAAGAGAAATGAACAAGTCAATATCATGGGGTGAAGAAAAAAATGATACAAATACATGGGCAATAAACGAGAAGCTGGGAGTCGAACCGAGTACATTGCATTGTGAAGCGATCAGTCTTATCCACAAGACCACCTTGCCTCACTGCTATTAACTGGTTCGATTGTTGTTGTTAACTCTTTCTGCATGTTAATGATTTTACAAAATATGCAGATTTAATGCTTTCGGGATGCATGAATATTGTTATTTTTGTAGTCCGATGCTGTCAAGATTGCCCGTAAATTTTTCTTTCAGTTACTGATATTACTGATATAATAGTGAGGTTTTATGTTATTTTCATTTATTTTGCAAACTACTGACTTTAACTTGAAGTGATATAACTATAGGTCACTGCCCTGACGTAGCATAATGAATAGACCATGGGTCTATTCAATTCAGTATACGCTACGAATTCCATAACAGGGCACCAATGAATAAGGAAGCTTGGCTTTTCGATTCTGTTTTCGATAGCTTGCACCTGCAATTTTTGAATAGTTATGTAACAAACTACTCAGCTCTTTCAGACATGGCATCAATTAATGAATTGAAGAAAAGAAAACGACCCTCCCTTCATTGAGAGAATATTTTTGGCAAATGCGAGGATTACCAAAGAGGTAGTAATAGCATTCCTGACATTGCAACAATGATCACATTATTTTGATGTATTGTCCCTAAAGGTAGCCTACTCCTTGTCTGGAGGACAAGCACTTTCAATAGACTGGGGCTGTATAGTCTCATTTCAAGAAAGGAAAACGATTTCGGGACAGTTCAAAAAATGCTGAGAAATGTAAATTCACATGATATACCGTTTTAAAAACCAGTAAGACATGGTTTTAGGACAAGAAGCAGGAGATAATTCATTGCTCGACAGTCTTGACTTTATTTGAAACAGAGCATCCAATATACCTGATATCTAATAGTACACTGTCAAATAAAAGAAATAACTAATAATTTTTAAACAAAATTATAGACCTCTTTACCCGAGACTGTGGGTCGATTGTAAGGCACTATATGATTGTGCTCGGGTATACAGGCGAGGTGGGGAATTCTTTCAATAGACTTAAATGTAAAAGGCCCTTTGTATCACTTCGTGTAATTAGTTTAGGGCGCTTTTATTAAATGTATAGGACAGGCAAAGCCCTGTTCATCGTTGTTTTCATGTTGCAAAGTACAGACTGGAAAAGGGATAGAACGGGACCGTAGAGAGTAAATAAAATAAGGAAATTGTAATTGAAAATGTAAAACAACGTCATAAACCTGGCACTAGGAGGCTCTTGAATCCAGTTTTAAAAATGGACATGGCTTTGTGGCTAACGCTACCAGCCGCCGGCTACGATGACTGTCCGCCAGCTAGCTGACTGTCCGCCAGCTAGCTGACTGTCCGCCAGCTAGCTGACTGTCCGCCAGCTAGCTGACTGTCCGCCAGCTAGCTGACTGTCCGCCAGCTAGCTGACTGTCCGCCAGCTAGCTGACTGTCCGCCAGCTAGCTGACTGTCCGCCAGCTAGCTGACTGTCCGCCAGCTAGCTGACTGTCCGCCAGCTAGCTGACTGTCCGCCAGCTAGCTGACTGTCCGCCAGCTAGCTGACTGTCCGCCAGCTAGCTGACTGTCCGCCAGCTAGCTGACTGTCCGCCAGCTAGCTGACTGTCCGCCAGCTAGCTGACTGTCCGCCAGCTGCCAGCTAGCCCCCCCTAATTTTTTTTTTGGGGGGGCCCTCATAATTTGAAAAATCCCCCTCCCCCCCTCTTAAGCGCCAGGGAAGGGGGCCCATCTCCAAAAAAAGGTAAAATTAACGTGGGATTAAAATTAACTAGGGTTGGGGGCCCGTCACCCCCCCCCCCCTCCCCTGGTTCCACCACTGACCCCACACCCCCCCCCAAAAAAAGGTCCTTTTTGAGGAATAGCAATAAATATAGACTTTGAGTGAGATGAAAAATGGGTTTAACATCAGTTTTTCTTTTTAAAAGATTTACACACAAAAAAACACTAGCTGCCTATCCACTAGACTACTGTGCCACACTGCTAATCTCCATGTATTTTTTTAATATTAATACCCATCGTTGTAGATGTAGGAAAAGACGTTTTTCTTTTTCAACGATTTAAAAAAAAAGCACTAGCTGGGTGTCGAACCTCATACCTTCCGGTTACCTGGCGATTGCCTATCCACTAGACTACTGTGCCACACTGCTAATCTCCATGTATTTTGTTCATATTAATACCCATCGTTGTAGATGTAGCAAAATACGTTTTTCTTTTTCAACGATTAAAAAAAAAAAAAGCACTAGCTGGGTGTCGAACCTCATACCTTCCGGTTACCTGGCGATTGCTTATCCACTAGACTACTGTGCCACACTGCTAATCTCCATGTATTTTGTTCATATTAATACCCATCGTTATAGATGTAGCAAAATACGTTTTTCTTTTTCAACGATTAAAAAAAAAAAAAGCACTAGCTGGGTGTCGAACCTCATACCTTCCGGTTACCTGGCGATTGCCTATCCACTAGACTACTGTGCCACACTGCTAATCTCCATGTATTTTGTTCATATTAATACCCATCGTTGTAGATGTAGCAAAATACGTTTTTCTTTTTCAAAGATTAAAAAAAAAAAAACACTAGCTGGGTGTCGAACCTCATACCTTCCGGTTACCTGGCGATTGCCTATCCACTAGACTACTGTGCCACACTGCTAATCTCCATGTATTTTGTTCATATTAATACCCATCGTTGTAGATGTAGCAAAATACGTTTTTCTTTTCAACGATTTATACAAAAAAAAGCACTAGCTGGGTGTCGAACCTCATACCTTCCGGTTACCTGGCGATTGCCTATCCACTAGATTACTATGCCACACTGCTAATCTCCATGTATTTTGTTCATATTAATACCCATCGTTGTAGATGTAGCAAAATGCGTTTTTCTTTTTCAACGATTTAAAAAAAAGCACTAGCTGGGTGTCGAACCTCATACCTTCCGGTTACCTGGCGATTGCTTATCCACTAGACTACTGTGCCACACTGCTAATCTCCATGTATTTTGTTCATATTAATACCCATCGTTGTAGATGTAGCAAAATGCGTTTTTCTTTTTCAACGATTTAAAAAAAAGCACTAGCTGGGTGTCGAACCTCATACCTTCCGGTTACCTGGCGATTGCGTATCCACTAGACTAAAGTTTCACACTGTCAATCTCCATGTATTTTTTCATATTGATACCTATTGTTGTAGATGTAGCAAAAGACGTATTCTAACTAATTCAAAGAGTCGTTTTTTTTTTAAAGAGTATCACGTGTTATTTACTCCTTTGTTGAGAAGGTTGGGGGGGGGGGGGGCTGTCCACTTTAAAAAAAAGAGAAATGAACAAGTCAATATCATGGGGTGAAGAAAAAAATGATACAAATACATGGGCAATAAACGAGAAGCTGGGAGTCGAACCGAGTACATTGCATTGTGAAGCGATCAGTCTTATCCACAAGACCACCTTGCCTCACTGCTATTAACTGGTTCGATTGTTGTTGTTAACTCTTTCTGCATGTTAATGATTTTACAAAATATGCAGATTTAATGCTTTCGGGATGCATGAATATTGTTATTTTTGTAGTCCGATGCTGTCAAGATTGCCCGTAAATTTTTCTTTCAGTTACTGATATTACTGATATAATAGTGAGGTTTTATGTTATTTTCATTTATTTTGCAAACTACTGACTTTAACTTGAAGTGATATAACTATAGGTCACTGCCCTGACGTAGCATAATGAATAGACCATGGGTCTATTCAATTCAGTATACGCTACGAATTCCATAACAGGGCACCAATGAATAAGGAAGCTTGGCTTTTCGATTCTGTTTTCGATAGCTTGCACCTGCAATTTTTGAATAGTTATGTAACAAACTACTCAGCTCTTTCAGACATGGCATCAATTAATGAATTGAAGAAAAGAAAACGACCCTCCCTTCATTGAGAGAATATTTTTGGCAAATGCGAGGATTACCAAAGAGGTAGTAATAGCATTCCTGACATTGCAACAATGATCACATTATTTTGATGTATTGTCCCTAAAGGTAGCCTACTCCTTGTCTGGAGGACAAGCACTTTCAATAGACTGGGGCTGTATAGTCTCATTTCAAGAAAGGAAAACGATTTCGGGACAGTTCAAAAAATGCTGAGAAATGTAAATTCACATGATATACCGTTTTAAAAACCAGTAAGACATGGTTTTAGGACAAGAAGCAGGAGATAATTCATTGCTCGACAGTCTTGACTTTATTTGAAACAGAGCATCCAATATACCTGATATCTAATAGTACACTGTCAAATAAAAGAAATAACTAATAATTTTTAAACAAAATTATAGACCTCTTTACCCGAGACTGTGGGTCGATTGTAAGGCACTATATGATTGTGCTCGGGTATACAGGCGAGGTGGGGAATTCTTTCAATAGACTTAAATGTAAAAGGCCCTTTGTATCACTTCGTGTAATTAGTTTAGGGCGCTTTTATTAAATGTATAGGACAGGCAAAGCCCTGTTCATCGTTGTTTTCATGTTGCAAAGTACAGACTGGAAAAGGGATAGAACGGGACCGTAGAGAGTAAATAAAATAAGGAAATTGTAATTGAAAATGTAAAACAACGTCATAAACCTGGCACTAGGAGGCTCTTGAATCCAGTTTTAAAAATGGACATGGCTTTGTGGCTAACGCTACCAGCCGCCGGCTACGATGACTGTCCGCCAGCTAGCTGACTGTCCGCCAGCTAGCTGACTGTCCGCCAGCTAGCTGACTGTCCGCCAGCTAGCTGACTGTCCGCCAGCTAGCTGACTGTCCGCCAGCTAGCTGACTGTCCGCCAGCTAGCTGACTGTCCGCCAGCTAGCTGACTGTCCGCCAGCTAGCTGACTGTCCGCCAGCTAGCTGACTGTCCGCCAGCTAGCTGACTGTCCGCCAGCTAGCTGACTGTCCGCCAGCTAGCTGACTGTCCGCCAGCTAGCTGACTGTCCGCCAGCTAGCTGACTGTCCGCCAGCTAGCTGACTGTCCGCCAGCTAGCTGACTGTCCGCCAGCTAGCTGACTGTCCGCCAGCTAGCTGACTGTCCGCCAGCTAGCTGACTGTCCGCCAGCTAGCTGACTGTCCGCCAGCTAGCTGACTGTCCGCCAGCTAGCTGACTGTCCGCCAGCTAGCTGACTGTCCGCCAGCTGCCAGCTAGCCCCCCCTAATTTTTTTTTGGGGGGGGCCCTCATAATTTGAAAAATCCCCCTCCCCCCCTCTTAAGCGCCAGGGAAGGGGGCCCATCTCCAAAAAAAGGTAAAATTAACGTGGGATTAAAATTAACTAGGGTTGGGGGCCCGTCACCCCCCCCCCCCCTCCCCTGGTTCCACCACTGACCCCACACCCCCCCCCCCCAAAAAAAGGTCCTTTTTGAGGAATAGCAATAAATATAGACTTTGAGTGAGATGAAAAATGGGTTTAACATCAGTTTTTCTTTTTAAAAGATTTACACACAAAAAAACACTAGCTGCCTATCCACTAGACTACTGTGCCACACTGCTAATCTCCATGTATTTTTTTAATATTAATACCCATCGTTGTAGATGTAGGAAAAGACGTTTTTCTTTTTCAACGATTTAAAAAAAAAGCACTAGCTGGGTGTCGAACCTCATACCTTCCGGTTACCTGGCGATTGCCTATCCACTAGACTACTGTGCCACACTGCTAATCTCCATGTATTTTGTTCATATTAATACCCATCGTTGTAGATGTAGCAAAATACGTTTTTCTTTTTCAACGATTAAAAAAAAAAAAAGCACTAGCTGGGTGTCGAACCTCATACCTTCCGGTTACCTGGCGATTGCTTATCCACTAGACTACTGTGCCACACTGCTAATCTCCATGTATTTTGTTCATATTAATACCCATCGTTATAGATGTAGCAAAATACGTTTTTCTTTTTCAACGATTAAAAAAAAAAAAAGCACTAGCTGGGTGTCGAACCTCATACCTTCCGGTTACCTGGCGATTGCCTATCCACTAGACTACTGTGCCACACTGCTAATCTCCATGTATTTTGTTCATATTAATACCCATCGTTGTAGATGTAGCAAAATACGTTTTTCTTTTTCAAAGATTAAAAAAAAAAAAACACTAGCTGGGTGTCGAACCTCATACCTTCCGGTTACCTGGCGATTGCCTATCCACTAGACTACTGTGCCACACTGCTAATCTCCATGTATTTTGTTCATATTAATACCCATCGTTGTAGATGTAGCAAAATACGTTTTTCTTTTTCAACGATTTATACAAAAAAAAGCACTAGCTGGGTGTCGAACCTCATACCTTCCGGTTACCTGGCGATTGCCTATCCACTAGATTACTATGCCACACTGCTAATCTCCATGTATTTTGTTCATATTAATACCCATCGTTGTAGATGTAGCAAAATGCGTTTTTCTTTTTCAACGATTTAAAAAAAAGCACTAGCTGGGTGTCGAACCTCATACCTTCCGGTTACCTGGCGATTGCTTATCCACTAGACTACTGTGCCACACTGCTAATCTCCATGTATTTTGTTCATATTAATACCCATCGTTGTAGATGTAGCAAAATGCGTTTTTCTTTTTCAACGATTTAAAAAAAAGCACTAGCTGGGTGTCGAACCTCATACCTTCCGGTTACCTGGCGATTGCCTATCCACTAGACTAAAGTTTCACACTGTCAATCTCCATGTATTTTTTCATATTGATACCTATTGTTGTAGATGTAGCAAAAGACGTATTCTAACTAATTCAAAGAGTCGTTTTTTTTTTAAAGAGTATCACGTGTTATTTACTCCTTTGTTGAGAAGGTTGGGGGGGGGGGGGGCTGTCCACTTTAAAAAAAAGAGAAATGAACAAGTCAATATCATGGGGTGAAGAAAAAAATGATACAAATACATGGGCAATAAACGAGAAGCTGGGAGTCGAACCGAGTACATTGCATTGTGAAGCGATCAGTCTTATCCACAAGACCACCTTGCCTCACTGCTATTAACTGGTTCGATTGTTGTTGTTAACTCTTTCTGCATGTTAATGATTTTACAAAATATGCAGATTTAATGCTTTCGGGATGCATGAATATTGTTATTTTTGTAGTCCGATGCTGTCAAGATTGCCCGTAAATTTTTCTTTCAGTTACTGATATTACTGATATAATAGTGAGGTTTTATGTTATTTTCATTTATTTTGCAAACTACTGACTTTAACTTGAAGTGATATAACTATAGGTCACTGCCCTGACGTAGCATAATGAATAGACCATGGGTCTATTCAATTCAGTATACGCTACGAATTCCATAACAGGGCACCAATGAATAAGGAAGCTTGGCTTTTCGATTCTGTTTTCGATAGCTTGCACCTGCAATTTTTGAATAGTTATGTAACAAACTACTCAGCTCTTTCAGACATGGCATCAATTAATGAATTGAAGAAAAGAAAACGACCCTCCCTTCATTGAGAGAATATTTTTGGCAAATGCGAGGATTACCAAAGAGGTAGTAATAGCATTCCTGACATTGCAACAATGATCACATTATTTTGATGTATTGTCCCTAAAGGTAGCCTACTCCTTGTCTGGAGGACAAGCACTTTCAATAGACTGGGGCTGTATAGTCTCATTTCAAGAAAGGAAAACGATTTCGGGACAGTTCAAAAAATGCTGAGAAATGTAAATTCACATGATATACCGTTTTAAAAACCAGTAAGACATGGTTTTAGGACAAGAAGCAGGAGATAATTCATTGCTCGACAGTCTTGACTTTATTTGAAACAGAGCATCCAATATACCTGATATCTAATAGTACACTGTCAAATAAAAGAAATAACTAATAATTTTTAAACAAAATTATAGACCTCTTTACCCGAGACTGTGGGTCGATTGTAAGGCACTATATGATTGTGCTCGGGTATACAGGCGAGGTGGGGAATTCTTTCAATAGACTTAAATGTAAAAGGCCCTTTGTATCACTTCGTGTAATTAGTTTAGGGCGCTTTTATTAAATGTATAGGACAGGCAAAGCCCTGTTCATCGTTGTTTTCATGTTGCAAAGTACAGACTGGAAAAGGGATAGAACGGGACCGTAGAGAGTAAATAAAATAAGGAAATTGTAATTGAAAATGTAAAACAACGTCATAAACCTGGCACTAGGAGGCTCTTGAATCCAGTTTTAAAAATGGACATGGCTTTGTGGCTAACGCTACCAGCCGCCGGCTACGATGACTGTCCGCCAGCTAGCTGACTGTCCGCCAGCTAGCTGACTGTCCGCCAGCTAGCTGACTGTCCGCCAGCTAGCTGACTGTCCGCCAGCTAGCTGACTGTCCGCCAGCTAGCTGACTGTCCGCCAGCTAGCTGACTGTCCGCCAGCTAGCTGACTGTCCGCCAGCTAGCTGACTGTCCGCCAGCTAGCTGACTGTCCGCCAGCTAGCTGACTGTCCGCCAGCTAGCTGACTGTCCGCCAGCTAGCTGACTGTCCGCCAGCTAGCTGACTGTCCGCCAGCTAGCTGACTGTCCGCCAGCTAGCTGACTGTCCGCCAGCTAGCTGACTGTCCGCCAGCTGCCAGCTAGCCCCCCCTAATTTTTTTTTTGGGGGGGCCCTCATAATTTGAAAAATCCCCCTCCCCCCCTCTTAAGCGCCAGGGAAGGGGGCCCATCTCCAAAAAAAGGTAAAATTAACGTGGGATTAAAATTAACTAGGGTTGGGGGCCCGTCACCCCCCCCCCCTCCCCTGGTTCCACCACTGACCCCACACACCCCCCCCAAAAAAAAGGTCCTTTTTGAGGAATAGCAATAAATATAGACTTTGAGTGAGATGAAAAATGGGTTTAACATCAGTTTTTCTTTTTAAAAGATTTACACACAAAAAAACACTAGCTGCCTATCCACTAGACTACTGTGCCACACTGCTAATCTCCATGTATTTTTTTAATATTAATACCCATCGTTGTAGATGTAGGAAAAGACGTTTTTCTTTTTCAACGATTTAAAAAAAAAGCACTAGCTGGGTGTCGAACCTCATACCTTCCGGTTACCTGGCGATTGCCTATCCACTAGACTACTGTGCCACACTGCTAATCTCATGTATTTTGTTCATATTAATACCCATCGTTGTAGATGTAGCAAAATACGTTTTTCTTTTTCAACGATTAAAAAAAAAAAAAGCACTAGCTGGGTGTCGAACCTCATACCTTCCGGTTACCTGGCGATTGCTTATCCACTAGACTACTGTGCCACACTGCTAATCTCCATGTATTTTGTTCATATTAATACCCATCGTTATAGATGTAGCAAAATACGTTTTTCTTTTTCAACGATTAAAAAAAAAAAAAAGCACTAGCTGGGTGTCGAACCTCATACCTTCCGGTTACCTGGCGATTGCCTATCCACTAGACTACTGTGCCACACTGCTAATCTCCATGTATTTTGTTCATATTAATACCCATCGTTGTAGATGTAGCAAAATACGTTTTTCTTTTTCAAAGATTAAAAAAAAAAAAACACTAGCTGGGTGTCGAACCTCATACCTTCCGGTTACCTGGCGATTGCCTATCCACTAGACTACTGTGCCACACTGCTAATCTCCATGTATTTTGTTCATATTAATACCCATCGTTGTAGATGTAGCAAAATACGTTTTTCTTTTTCAACGATTTATACAAAAAAAAGCACTAGCTGGGTGTCGAACCTCATACCTTCCGGTTACCTGGCGATTGCCTATCCACTAGATTACTATGCCACACTGCTAATCTCCATGTATTTTGTTCATATTAATACCCATCGTTGTAGATGTAGCAAAATGCGTTTTTCTTTTTCAACGATTTAAAAAAAAGCACTAGCTGGGTGTCGAACCTCATACCTTCCGGTTACCTGGCGATTGCTTATCCACTAGACTACTGTGCCACACTGCTAATCTCCATGTATTTTGTTCATATTAATACCCATCGTTGTAGATGTAGCAAAATGCGTTTTTCTTTTTCAACGATTTAAAAAAAAGCACTAGCTGGGTGTCGAACCTCATACCTTCCGGTTACCTGGCGATTGCGTATCCACTAGACTAAAGTTTCACACTGTCAATCTCCATGTATTTTTTCATATTGATACCTATTGTTGTAGATGTAGCAAAAGACGTATTCTAACTAATTCAAAGAGTCGTTTTTTTTTTAAAGAGTATCACGTGTTATTTACTCCTTTGTTGAGAAGGTTGGGGGGGGGGGGGCTGTCCACTTTAAAAAAAAGAGAAATGAACAAGTCAATATCATGGGTGAAGAAAAAAATGATACAAATACATGGGCAATAAACGAGAAGCTGGGAGTCGAACCGAGTACATTGCATTGTGAAGCGATCAGTCTTATCCACAAGACCACCTTGCCTCACTGCTATTAACTGGTTCGATTGTTGTTGTTAACTCTTTCTGCATGTTAATGATTTTACAAAATATGCAGATTTAATGCTTTCGGGATGCATGAATATTGTTATTTTTGTAGTCCGATGCTGTCAAGATTGCCCGTAAATTTTTCTTTCAGTTACTGATATTACTGATATAATAGTGAGGTTTTATGTTATTTTCATTTATTTTGCAAACTACTGACTTTAACTTGAAGTGATATAACTATAGGTCACTGCCCTGACGTAGCATAATGAATAGACCATGGGTCTATTCAATTCAGTATACGCTACGAATTCCATAACAGGGCACCAATGAATAAGGAAGCTTGGCTTTTCGATTCTGTTTTCGATAGCTTGCACCTGCAATTTTTGAATAGTTATGTAACAAACTACTCAGCTCTTTCAGACATGGCATCAATTAATGAATTGAAGAAAAGAAAACGACCCTCCCTTCATTGAGAGAATATTTTTGGCAAATGCGAGGATTACCAAAGAGGTAGTAATAGCATTCCTGACATTGCAACAATGATCACATTATTTTGATGTATTGTCCCTAAAGGTAGCCTACTCCTTGTCTGGAGGACAAGCACTTTCAATAGACTGGGGCTGTATAGTCTCATTTCAAGAAAGGAAAACGATTTCGGGACAGTTCAAAAAATGCTGAGAAATGTAAATTCACATGATATACCGTTTTAAAAACCAGTAAGACATGGTTTTAGGACAAGAAGCAGGAGATAATTCATTGCTCGACAGTCTTGACTTTATTTGAAACAGAGCATCCAATATACCTGATATCTAATAGTACACTGTCAAATAAAAGAAATAACTAATAATTTTTAAACAAAATTATAGACCTCTTTACCCGAGACTGTGGGTCGATTGTAAGGCACTATATGATTGTGCTCGGGTATACAGGCGAGGTGGGGAATTCTTTCAATAGACTTAAATGTAAAAGGCCCTTTGTATCACTTCGTGTAATTAGTTTAGGGCGCTTTTATTAAATGTATAGGACAGGCAAAGCCCTGTTCATCGTTGTTTTCATGTTGCAAAGTACAGACTGGAAAAGGGATAGAACGGGACCGTAGAGAGTAAATAAAATAAGGAAATTGTAATTGAAAATGTAAAACAACGTCATAAACCTGGCACTAGGAGGCTCTTGAATCCAGTTTTAAAAATGGACATGGCTTTGTGGCTAACGCTACCAGCCGCCGGCTACGATGACTGTCCGCCAGCTAGCTGACTGTCCGCCAGCTAGCTGACTGTCCGCCAGCTAGCTGACTGTCCGCCAGCTAGCTGACTGTCCGCCAGCTAGCTGACTGTCCGCCAGCTAGCTGACTGTCCGCCAGCTAGCTGACTGTCCGCCAGCTAGCTGACTGTCCGCCAGCTAGCTGACTGTCCGCCAGCTAGCTGACTGTCCGCCAGCTAGCTGACTGTCCGCCAGCTAGCTGACTGTCCGCCAGCTAGCTGACTGTCCGCCAGCTAGCTGACTGTCCGCCAGCTAGCTGACTGTCCGCCAGCTAGCTGACTGTCCGCCAGCTAGCTGACTGTCCGCCAGCTAGCTGACTGTCCGCCAGCTAGCTGACTGTCCGCCAGCTAGCTGACTGTCCGCCAGCTAGCTGACTGTCCGCCAGCTAGCTGACTGTCCGCCAGCTAGCTGACTGTCCGCCAGCTAGCTGACTGTCCGCCAGCTAGCTGACTGTCCGCCAGCTGCCAGCTAGCCCCCCCTAATTTTTTTTTGGGGGGGCCCTCATAATTTGAAAAATCCCCCTCCCCCCCTCTTAAGCGCCAGGGAAGGGGGCCCATCTCCAAAAAAAGGTAAAATTAACGTGGGATTAAAATTAACTAGGGTTGGGGGCCCGTCACCCCCCCCCCCCCTCCCCTGGTTCCACCACTGACCCCACACCCCCCCCCCCCCAAAAAAAGGTCCTTTTTGAGGAATAGCAATAAATATAGACTTTGAGTGAGATGAAAAATGGGTTTAACATCAGTTTTTCTTTTTAAAAGATTTACACACAAAAAAACACTAGCTGCCTATCCACTAGACTACTGTGCCACACTGCTAATCTCCATGTATTTTTTTAATATTAATACCCATCGTTGTAGATGTAGGAAAAGACGTTTTTCTTTTTCAACGATTTAAAAAAAAAGCACTAGCTGGGTGTCGAACCTCATACCTTCCGGTTACCTGGCGATTGCCTATCCACTAGACTACTGTGCCACACTGCTAATCTCCATGTATTTTGTTCATATTAATACCCATCGTTGTAGATGTAGCAAAATACGTTTTTCTTTTTCAACGATTAAAAAAAAAAAAAGCACTAGCTGGGTGTCGAACCTCATACCTTCCGGTTACCTGGCGATTGCTTATCCACTAGACTACTGTGCCACACTGCTAATCTCCATGTATTTTGTTCATATTAATACCCATCGTTATAGATGTAGCAAAATACGTTTTTCTTTTTCAACGATTAAAAAAAAAAAAAGCACTAGCTGGGTGTCGAACCTCATACCTTCCGGTTACCTGGCGATTGCCTATCCACTAGACTACTGTGCCACACTGCTAATCTCCATGTATTTTGTTCATATTAATACCCATCGTTGTAGATGTAGCAAAATACGTTTTTCTTTTTCAAAGATTAAAAAAAAAAAAACACTAGCTGGGTGTCGAACCTCATACCTTCCGGTTACCTGGCGATTGCCTATCCACTAGACTACTGTGCCACACTGCTAATCTCCATGTATTTTGTTCATATTAATACCCATCGTTGTAGATGTAGCAAAATACGTTTTTCTTTTTCAACGATTTATACAAAAAAAAGCACTAGCTGGGTGTCGAACCTCATACCTTCCGGTTACCTGGCGATTGCCTATCCACTAGATTACTATGCCACACTGCTAATCTCCATGTATTTTGTTCATATTAATACCCATCGTTGTAGATGTAGCAAAATGCGTTTTTCTTTTTCAACGATTTAAAAAAAAGCACTAGCTGGGTGTCGAACCTCATACCTTCCGGTTACCTGGCGATTGCTTATCCACTAGACTACTGTGCCACACTGCTAATCTCCATGTATTTTGTTCATATTAATACCCATCGTTGTAGATGTAGCAAAATGCGTTTTTCTTTTTCAACGATTTAAAAAAAAGCACTAGCTGGGTGTCGAACCTCATACCTTCCGGTTACCTGGCGATTGCCTATCCACTAGACTAAAGTTTCACACTGTCAATCTCCATGTATTTTTTCATATTGATACCTATTGTTGTAGATGTAGCAAAAGACGTATTCTAACTAATTCAAAGAGTCGTTTTTTTTTTAAAGAGTATCACGTGTTATTTACTCCTTTGTTGAGAAGGTTGGGGGGGGGGGGGGCTGTCCACTTTAAAAAAAGAGAAATGAACAAGTCAATATCATGGGGTGAAGAAAAAAATGATACAAATACATGGGCAATAAACGAGAAGCTGGGAGTCGAACCGAGTACATTGCATTGTGAAGCGATCAGTCTTATCCACAAGACCACCTTGCCTCACTGCTATTAACTGGTTCGATTGTTGTTGTTAACTCTTTCTGCATGTTAATGATTTTACAAAATATGCAGATTTAATGCTTTCGGGATGCATGAATATTGTTATTTTTGTAGTCCGATGCTGTCAAGATTGCCCGTAAATTTTTCTTTCAGTTACTGATATTACTGATATAATAGTGAGGTTTTATGTTATTTTCATTTATTTTGCAAACTACTGACTTTAACTTGAAGTGATATAACTATAGGTCACTGCCCTGACGTAGCATAATGAATAGACCATGGGTCTATTCAATTCAGTATACGCTACGAATTCCATAACAGGGCACCAATGAATAAGGAAGCTTGGCTTTTCGATTCTGTTTTCGATAGCTTGCACCTGCAATTTTTGAATAGTTATGTAACAAACTACTCAGCTCTTTCAGACATGGCATCAATTAATGAATTGAAGAAAAGAAAACGACCCTCCCTTCATTGAGAGAATATTTTTGGCAAATGCGAGGATTACCAAAGAGGTAGTAATAGCATTCCTGACATTGCAACAATGATCACATTATTTTGATGTATTGTCCCTAAAGGTAGCCTACTCCTTGTCTGGAGGACAAGCACTTTCAATAGACTGGGGCTGTATAGTCTCATTTCAAGAAAGGAAAACGATTTCGGGACAGTTCAAAAAATGCTGAGAAATGTAAATTCACATGATATACCGTTTTAAAAACCAGTAAGACATGGTTTTAGGACAAGAAGCAGGAGATAATTCATTGCTCGACAGTCTTGACTTTATTTGAAACAGAGCATCCAATATACCTGATATCTAATAGTACACTGTCAAATAAAAGAAATAACTAATAATTTTTAAACAAAATTATAGACCTCTTTACCCGAGACTGTGGGTCGATTGTAAGGCACTATATGATTGTGCTCGGGTATACAGGCGAGGTGGGGAATTCTTTCAATAGACTTAAATGTAAAAGGCCCTTTGTATCACTTCGTGTAATTAGTTTAGGGCGCTTTTATTAAATGTATAGGACAGGCAAAGCCCTGTTCATCGTTGTTTTCATGTTGCAAAGTACAGACTGGAAAAGGGATAGAACGGGACCGTAGAGAGTAAATAAAATAAGGAAATTGTAATTGAAAATGTAAAACAACGTCATAAACCTGGCACTAGGAGGCTCTTGAATCCAGTTTTAAAAATGGACATGGCTTTGTGGCTAACGCTACCAGCCGCCGGCTACGATGACTGTCCGCCAGCTAGCTGACTGTCCGCCAGCTAGCTGACTGTCCGCCAGCTAGCTGACTGTCCGCCAGCTAGCTGACTGTCCGCCAGCTAGCTGACTGTCCGCCAGCTAGCTGACTGTCCGCCAGCTAGCTGACTGTCCGCCAGCTAGCTGACTGTCCGCCAGCTAGCTGACTGTCCGCCAGCTAGCTGACTGTCCGCCAGCTAGCTGACTGTCCGCCAGCTGCCAGCTAGCCCCCCCTAATTTTTTTTTTGGGGGGGCCCTCATAATTTGAAAAATCCCCCTCCCCCCCTCTTAAGCGCCAGGGAAGGGGGCCCATCTCCAAAAAAAGGTAAAATTAACGTGGGATTAAAATTAACTAGGGTTGGGGGCCCGTCACCCCCCCCCCCCTCCCCTGGTTCCACCACTGACCCCACACCCCCCCCCCCCCAAAAAAGGTCCTTTTTGAGGAATAGCAATAAATATAGACTTTGAGTGAGATGAAAAATGGGTTTAACATCAGTTTTTCTTTTTAAAAGATTTACACACAAAAAAACACTAGCTGCCTATCCACTAGACTACTGTGCCACACTGCTAATCTCCATGTATTTTTTTAATATTAATACCCATCGTTGTAGATGTAGGAAAAGACGTTTTTCTTTTTCAACGATTTAAAAAAAAAGCACTAGCTGGGTGTCGAACCTCATACCTTCCGGTTACCTGGCGATTGCCTATCCACTAGACTACTGTGCCACACTGCTAATCTCCATGTATTTTGTTCATATTAATACCCATCGTTGTAGATGTAGCAAAATACGTTTTTCTTTTTCAACGATTAAAAAAAAAAAAAGCACTAGCTGGGTGTCGAACCTCATACCTTCCGGTTACCTGGCGATTGCTTATCCACTAGACTACTGTGCCACACTGCTAATCTCCATGTATTTTGTTCATATTAATACCCATCGTTATAGATGTAGCAAAATACGTTTTTCTTTTTCAACGATTAAAAAAAAAAAAAGCACTAGCTGGGTGTCGAACCTCATACCTTCCGGTTACCTGGCGATTGCCTATCCACTAGACTACTGTGCCACACTGCTAATCTCCATGTATTTTGTTCATATTAATACCCATCGTTGTAGATGTAGCAAAATACGTTTTTCTTTTTCAAAGATTAAAAAAAAAAAAACACTAGCTGGGTGTCGAACCTCATACCTTCCGGTTACCTGGCGATTGCCTATCCACTAGACTACTGTGCCACACTGCTAATCTCCATGTATTTTGTTCATATTAATACCCATCGTTGTAGATGTAGCAAAATACGTTTTTCTTTTTCAACGATTTATACAAAAAAAAGCACTAGCTGGGTGTCGAACCTCATACCTTCCGGTTACCTGGCGATTGCCTATCCACTAGATTACTATGCCACACTGCTAATCTCCATGTATTTTGTTCATATTAATACCCATCGTTGTAGATGTAGCAAAATGCGTTTTTCTTTTTCAACGATTTAAAAAAAAGCACTAGCTGGGTGTCGAACCTCATACCTTCCGGTTACCTGGCGATTGCTTATCCACTAGACTACTGTGCCACACTGCTAATCTCCATGTATTTTGTTCATATTAATACCCATCGTTGTAGATGTAGCAAAATGCGTTTTTCTTTTTCAACGATTTAAAAAAAAGCACTAGCTGGGTGTCGAACCTCATACCTTCCGGTTACCTGGCGATTGCGTATCCACTAGACTAAAGTTTCACACTGTCAATCTCCATGTATTTTTTCATATTGATACCTATTGTTGTAGATGTAGCAAAAGACGTATTCTAACTAATTCAAAGAGTCGTTTTTTTTTTAAAGAGTATCACGTGTTATTTACTCCTTTGTTGAGAAGGTTGGGGGGGGGGGGGCTGTCCACTTTAAAAAAAAGAGAAATGAACAAGTCAATATCATGGGGTGAAGAAAAAAATGATACAAATACATGGGCAATAAACGAGAAGCTGGGAGTCGAACCGAGTACATTGCATTGTGAAGCGATCAGTCTTATCCACAAGACCACCTTGCCTCACTGCTATTAACTGGTTCGATTGTTGTTGTTAACTCTTTCTGCATGTTAATGATTTTACAAAATATGCAGATTTAATGCTTTCGGGATGCATGAATATTGTTATTTTTGTAGTCCGATGCTGTCAAGATTGCCCGTAAATTTTTCTTTCAGTTACTGATATTACTGATATAATAGTGAGGTTTTATGTTATTTTCATTTATTTTGCAAACTACTGACTTTAACTTGAAGTGATATAACTATAGGTCACTGCCCTGACGTAGCATAATGAATAGACCATGGGTCTATTCAATTCAGTATACGCTACGAATTCCATAACAGGGCACCAATGAATAAGGAAGCTTGGCTTTTCGATTCTGTTTTCGATAGCTTGCACCTGCAATTTTTGAATAGTTATGTAACAAACTACTCAGCTCTTTCAGACATGGCATCAATTAATGAATTGAAGAAAAGAAAACGACCCTCCCTTCATTGAGAGAATATTTTTGGCAAATGCGAGGATTACCAAAGAGGTAGTAATAGCATTCCTGACATTGCAACAATGATCACATTATTTTGATGTATTGTCCCTAAAGGTAGCCTACTCCTTGTCTGGAGGACAAGCACTTTCAATAGACTGGGGCTGTATAGTCTCATTTCAAGAAAGGAAAACGATTTCGGGACAGTTCAAAAAATGCTGAGAAATGTAAATTCACATGATATACCGTTTTAAAAACCAGTAAGACATGGTTTTAGGACAAGAAGCAGGAGATAATTCATTGCTCGACAGTCTTGACTTTATTTGAAACAGAGCATCCAATATACCTGATATCTAATAGTACACTGTCAAATAAAAGAAATAACTAATAATTTTTAAACAAAATTATAGACCTCTTTACCCGAGACTGTGGGTCGATTGTAAGGCACTATATGATTGTGCTCGGGTATACAGGCGAGGTGGGGAATTCTTTCAATAGACTTAAATGTAAAAGGCCCTTTGTATCACTTCGTGTAATTAGTTTAGGGCGCTTTTATTAAATGTATAGGACAGGCAAAGCCCTGTTCATCGTTGTTTTCATGTTGCAAAGTACAGACTGGAAAAGGGATAGAACGGGACCGTAGAGAGTAAATAAAATAAGGAAATTGTAATTGAAAATGTAAAACAACGTCATAAACCTGGCACTAGGAGGCTCTTGAATCCAGTTTTAAAAATGGACATGGCTTTGTGGCTAACGCTACCAGCCGCCGGCTACGATGACTGTCCGCCAGCTAGCTGACTGTCCGCCAGCTAGCTGACTGTCCGCCAGCTAGCTGACTGTCCGCCAGCTAGCTGACTGTCCGCCAGCTAGCTGACTGTCCGCCAGCTAGCTGACTGTCCGCCAGCTAGCTGACTGTCCGCCAGCTAGCTGACTGTCCGCCAGCTAGCTGACTGTCCGCCAGCTAGCTGACTGTCCGCCAGCTAGCTGACTGTCCGCCAGCTAGCTGACTGTCCGCCAGCTAGCTGACTGTCCGCCAGCTAGCTGACTGTCCGCCAGCTAGCTGACTGTCCGCCAGCTAGCTGACTGTCCGCCAGCTGCCAGCTAGCCCCCCCTAATTTTTTTTTGGGGGGGGCCCTCATAATTTGAAAAATCCCCCTCCCCCCCTCTTAAGCGCCAGGGAAGGGGGCCCATCTCCAAAAAAAGGTAAAATTAACGTGGGATTAAAATTAACTAGGGTTGGGGGCCCGTCACCCCCCCCCCCCCTCCCCTGGTTCCACCACTGACCCCACACCCCCCCCCCCCAAAAAAAGGTCCTTTTTGAGGAATAGCAATAAATATAGACTTTGAGTGAGATGAAAAATGGGTTTAACATCAGTTTTTCTTTTTAAAAGATTTACACACAAAAAAACACTAGCTGCCTATCCACTAGACTACTGTGCCACACTGCTAATCTCCATGTATTTTTTTAATATTAATACCCATCGTTGTAGATGTAGGAAAAGACGTTTTTCTTTTTCAACGATTTAAAAAAAAAGCACTAGCTGGGTGTCGAACCTCATACCTTCCGGTTACCTGGCGATTGCCTATCCACTAGACTACTGTGCCACACTGCTAATCTCCATGTATTTTGTTCATATTAATACCCATCGTTGTAGATGTAGCAAAATACGTTTTTCTTTTTCAACGATTAAAAAAAAAAAAAGCACTAGCTGGGTGTCGAACCTCATACCTTCCGGTTACCTGGCGATTGCTTATCCACTAGACTACTGTGCCACACTGCTAATCTCCATGTATTTTGTTCATATTAATACCCATCGTTATAGATGTAGCAAAATACGTTTTTCTTTTTCAACGATTAAAAAAAAAAAAAGCACTAGCTGGGTGTCGAACCTCATACCTTCCGGTTACCTGGCGATTGCCTATCCACTAGACTACTGTGCCACACTGCTAATCTCCATGTATTTTGTTCATATTAATACCCATCGTTGTAGATGTAGCAAAATACGTTTTTCTTTTTCAAAGATTAAAAAAAAAAAAACACTAGCTGGGTGTCGAACCTCATACCTTCCGGTTACCTGGCGATTGCCTATCCACTAGACTACTGTGCCACACTGCTAATCTCCATGTATTTTGTTCATATTAATACCCATCGTTGTAGATGTAGCAAAATACGTTTTCTTTTTCAACGATTTATACAAAAAAAAGCACTAGCTGGGTGTCGAACCTCATACCTTCCGGTTACCTGGCGATTGCCTATCCACTAGATTACTATGCCACACTGCTAATCTCCATGTATTTTGTTCATATTAATACCCATCGTTGTAGATGTAGCAAAATGCGTTTTTCTTTTTCAACGATTTAAAAAAAAGCACTAGCTGGGTGTCGAACCTCATACCTTCCGGTTACCTGGCGATTGCTTATCCACTAGACTACTGTGCCACACTGCTAATCTCCATGTATTTTGTTCATATTAATACCCATCGTTGTAGATGTAGCAAAATGCGTTTTTCTTTTTCAACGATTTAAAAAAAAGCACTAGCTGGGTGTCGAACCTCATACCTTCCGGTTACCTGGCGATTGCCTATCCACTAGACTAAAGTTTCACACTGTCAATCTCCATGTATTTTTTCATATTGATACCTATTGTTGTAGATGTAGCAAAAGACGTATTCTAACTAATTCAAAGAGTCGTTTTTTTTTTAAAGAGTATCACGTGTTATTTACTCCTTTGTTGAGAAGGTTGGGGGGGGGGGGGCTGTCCACTTTAAAAAAAAGAGAAATGAACAAGTCAATATCATGGGGTGAAGAAAAAAATGATACAAATACATGGGCAATAAACGAGAAGCTGGGAGTCGAACCGAGTACATTGCATTGTGAAGCGATCAGTCTTATCCACAAGACCACCTTGCCTCACTGCTATTAACTGGTTCGATTGTTGTTGTTAACTCTTTCTGCATGTTAATGATTTTACAAAATATGCAGATTTAATGCTTTCGGGATGCATGAATATTGTTATTTTTGTAGTCCGATGCTGTCAAGATTGCCCGTAAATTTTTCTTTCAGTTACTGATATTACTGATATAATAGTGAGGTTTTATGTTATTTTCATTTATTTTGCAAACTACTGACTTTAACTTGAAGTGATATAACTATAGGTCACTGCCCTGACGTAGCATAATGAATAGACCATGGGTCTATTCAATTCAGTATACGCTACGAATTCCATAACAGGGCACCAATGAATAAGGAAGCTTGGCTTTTCGATTCTGTTTTCGATAGCTTGCACCTGCAATTTTTGAATAGTTATGTAACAAACTACTCAGCTCTTTCAGACATGGCATCAATTAATGAATTGAAGAAAAGAAAACGACCCTCCCTTCATTGAGAGAATATTTTTGGCAAATGCGAGGATTACCAAAGAGGTAGTAATAGCATTCCTGACATTGCAACAATGATCACATTATTTTGATGTATTGTCCCTAAAGGTAGCCTACTCCTTGTCTGGAGGACAAGCACTTTCAATAGACTGGGGCTGTATAGTCTCATTTCAAGAAAGGAAAACGATTTCGGGACAGTTCAAAAAATGCTGAGAAATGTAAATTCACATGATATACCGTTTTAAAAACCAGTAAGACATGGTTTTAGGACAAGAAGCAGGAGATAATTCATTGCTCGACAGTCTTGACTTTATTTGAAACAGAGCATCCAATATACCTGATATCTAATAGTACACTGTCAAATAAAAGAAATAACTAATAATTTTTAAACAAAATTATAGACCTCTTTACCCGAGACTGTGGGTCGATTGTAAGGCACTATATGATTGTGCTCGGGTATACAGGCGAGGTGGGGAATTCTTTCAATAGACTTAAATGTAAAAGGCCCTTTGTATCACTTCGTGTAATTAGTTTAGGGCGCTTTTATTAAATGTATAGGACAGGCAAAGCCCTGTTCATCGTTGTTTTCATGTTGCAAAGTACAGACTGGAAAAGGGATAGAACGGGACCGTAGAGAGTAAATAAAATAAGGAAATTGTAATTGAAAATGTAAAACAACGTCATAAACCTGGCACTAGGAGGCTCTTGAATCCAGTTTTAAAAATGGACATGGCTTTGTGGCTAACGCTACCAGCCGCCGGCTACGATGACTGTCCGCCAGCTAGCTGACTGTCCGCCAGCTAGCTGACTGTCCGCCAGCTAGCTGACTGTCCGCCAGCTAGCTGACTGTCCGCCAGCTAGCTGACTGTCCGCCAGCTAGCTGACTGTCCGCCAGCTAGCTGACTGTCCGCCAGCTAGCTGACTGTCCGCCAGCTAGCTGACTGTCCGCCAGCTAGCTGACTGTCCGCCAGCTAGCTGACTGTCCGCCAGCTAGCTGACTGTCCGCCAGCTAGCTGACTGTCCGCCAGCTAGCTGACTGTCCGCCAGCTAGCTGACTGTCCGCCAGCTAGCTGACTGTCCGCCAGCTAGCTGACTGTCCGCCAGCTGCCAGCTAGCCCCCCCTAATTTTTTTTTTGGGGGGGCCCTCATAATTTGAAAAATCCCCCTCCCCCCCTCTTAAGCGCCAGGGAAGGGGGCCCATCTCCAAAAAAAGGTAAAATTAACGTGGGATTAAAATTAACTAGGGTTGGGGGCCCGTCACCCCCCCCCCCCCCTCCCCTGGTTCCACCACTGACCCCACACCCCCCCCCCCCCAAAAAAGGTCCTTTTTGAGGAATAGCAATAAATATAGACTTTGAGTGAGATGAAAAATGGGTTTAACATCAGTTTTTCTTTTTAAAAGATTTACACACAAAAAAACACTAGCTGCCTATCCACTAGACTACTGTGCCACACTGCTAATCTCCATGTATTTTTTTAATATTAATACCCATCGTTGTAGATGTAGGAAAAGACGTTTTTCTTTTTCAACGATTTAAAAAAAAAGCACTAGCTGGGTGTCGAACCTCATACCTTCCGGTTACCTGGCGATTGCCTATCCACTAGACTACTGTGCCACACTGCTAATCTCCATGTATTTTGTTCATATTAATACCCATCGTTGTAGATGTAGCAAAATACGTTTTTCTTTTTCAACGATTAAAAAAAAAAAAAGCACTAGCTGGGTGTCGAACCTCATACCTTCCGGTTACCTGGCGATTGCTTATCCACTAGACTACTGTGCCACACTGCTAATCTCCATGTATTTTGTTCATATTAATACCCATCGTTATAGATGTAGCAAAATACGTTTTTCTTTTTCAACGATTAAAAAAAAAAAAAGCACTAGCTGGGTGTCGAACCTCATACCTTCCGGTTACCTGGCGATTGCCTATCCACTAGACTACTGTGCCACACTGCTAATCTCCATGTATTTTGTTCATATTAATACCCATCGTTGTAGATGTAGCAAAATACGTTTTTCTTTTTCAAAGATTAAAAAAAAAAAAACACTAGCTGGGTGTCGAACCTCATACCTTCCGGTTACCTGGCGATTGCCTATCCACTAGACTACTGTGCCACACTGCTAATCTCCATGTATTTTGTTCATATTAATACCCATCGTTGTAGATGTAGCAAAATACGTTTTTCTTTTTCAACGATTTATACAAAAAAAAAGCACTAGCTGGGTGTCGAACCTCATACCTTCCGGTTACCTGGCGATTGCCTATCCACTAGATTACTATGCCACACTGCTAATCTCCATGTATTTTGTTCATATTAATACCCATCGTTGTAGATGTAGCAAAATGCGTTTTTCTTTTCAACGATTTAAAAAAAAGCACTAGCTGGGTGTCGAACCTCATACCTTCCGGTTACCTGGCGATTGCTTATCCACTAGACTACTGTGCCACACTGCTAATCTCCATGTATTTTGTTCATATTAATACCCATCGTTGTAGATGTAGCAAAATGCGTTTTTCTTTTTCAACGATTTAAAAAAAAGCACTAGCTGGGTGTCGAACCTCATACCTTCCGGTTACCTGGCGATTGCCTATCCACTAGACTAAAGTTTCACACTGTCAATCTCCATGTATTTTTTCATATTGATACCTATTGTTGTAGATGTAGCAAAAGACGTATTCTAACTAATTCAAAGAGTCGTTTTTTTTTTAAAGAGTATCACGTGTTATTTACTCCTTTGTTGAGAAGGTTGGGGGGGGGGCTGTCCACTTTAAAAAAAAGAGAAATGAACAAGTCAATATCATGGGGTGAAGAAAAAAATGATACAAATACATGGGCAATAAACGAGAAGCTGGGAGTCGAACCGAGTACATTGCATTGTGAAGCGATCAGTCTTATCCACAAGACCACCTTGCCTCACTGCTATTAACTGGTTCGATTGTTGTTGTTAACTCTTTCTGCATGTTAATGATTTTACAAAATATGCAGATTTAATGCTTTCGGGATGCATGAATATTGTTATTTTTGTAGTCCGATGCTGTCAAGATTGCCCGTAAATTTTTCTTTCAGTTACTGATATTACTGATATAATAGTGAGGTTTTATGTTATTTTCATTTATTTTGCAAACTACTGACTTTAACTTGAAGTGATATAACTATAGGTCACTGCCCTGACGTAGCATAATGAATAGACCATGGGTCTATTCAATTCAGTATACGCTACGAATTCCATAACAGGGCACCAATGAATAAGGAAGCTTGGCTTTTCGATTCTGTTTTCGATAGCTTGCACCTGCAATTTTTGAATAGTTATGTAACAAACTACTCAGCTCTTTCAGACATGGCATCAATTAATGAATTGAAGAAAAGAAAACGACCCTCCCTTCATTGAGAGAATATTTTTGGCAAATGCGAGGATTACCAAAGAGGTAGTAATAGCATTCCTGACATTGCAACAATGATCACATTATTTTGATGTATTGTCCCTAAAGGTAGCCTACTCCTTGTCTGGAGGACAAGCACTTTCAATAGACTGGGGCTGTATAGTCTCATTTCAAGAAAGGAAAACGATTTCGGGACAGTTCAAAAAATGCTGAGAAATGTAAATTCACATGATATACCGTTTTAAAAACCAGTAAGACATGGTTTTAGGACAAGAAGCAGGAGATAATTCATTGCTCGACAGTCTTGACTTTATTTGAAACAGAGCATCCAATATACCTGATATCTAATAGTACACTGTCAAATAAAAGAAATAACTAATAATTTTTAAACAAAATTATAGACCTCTTTACCCGAGACTGTGGGTCGATTGTAAGGCACTATATGATTGTGCTCGGGTATACAGGCGAGGTGGGGAATTCTTTCAATAGACTTAAATGTAAAAGGCCCTTTGTATCACTTCGTGTAATTAGTTTAGGGCGCTTTTATTAAATGTATAGGACAGGCAAAGCCCTGTTCATCGTTGTTTTCATGTTGCAAAGTACAGACTGGAAAAGGGATAGAACGGGACCGTAGAGAGTAAATAAAATAAGGAAATTGTAATTGAAAATGTAAAACAACGTCATAAACCTGGCACTAGGAGGCTCTTGAATCCAGTTTTAAAAATGGACATGGCTTTGTGGCTAACGCTACCAGCCGCCGGCTACGATGACTGTCCGCCAGCTAGCTGACTGTCCGCCAGCTAGCTGACTGACTGTCCGCCAGCTAGCTGACTGACTGTCCGCCAGCTAGCTGACTGACTGTCCGCCAGCTAGCTGACTGACTGTCCGCCAGCTAGCTGACTGACTGTCCGCCAGCTAGCTGACTGACTGTCCGCCAGCTAGCTGACTGACTGTCCGCCAGCTAGCTGACTGACTGTCCGCCAGCTAGCTGACTGACTGTCCGCCAGCTAGCTGACTGACTGTCCGCCAGCTAGCTGACTGACTTCCCGCCAGCTAGCTGACTGACTGTCCGCCAGCTAGCTGACTGTCCGCCAGCTGCCAGCTAGCCCCCCCTAATTTTTTTTTTGGGGGGGCCCTCATAATTTGAAAAATCCCCCTCCCCCCCTCTTAAGCGCCAGGGAAGGGGGCCCATCTCCAAAAAAAGGTAAAATTAACGTGGGATTAAAATTAACTAGGGTTGGGGGCCCGTCACCCCCCCCCCCCCCCTCCCCTGGTTCCACCACTGACCCCACACCCCCCCCCAAAAAAAAGGTCCTTTTTGAGGAATAGCAATAAATATAGACTTTGAGTGAGATGAAAAATGGGTTTAACATCAGTTTTTCTTTTTAAAAGATTTACACACAAAAAAACACTAGCTGCCTATCCACTAGACTACTGTGCCACACTGCTAATCTCCATGTATTTTTTTAATATTAATACCCATCGTTGTAGATGTAGGAAAAGACGTTTTTCTTTTTCAACGATTTAAAAAAAAAGCACTAGCTGGGTGTCGAACCTCATACCTTCCGGTTACCTGGCGATTGCCTATCCACTAGACTACTGTGCCACACTGCTAATCTCCATGTATTTTGTTCATATTAATACCCATCGTTGTAGATGTAGCAAAATACGTTTTTCTTTTTCAACGATTAAAAAAAAAAAAAGCACTAGCTGGGTGTCGAACCTCATACCTTCCGGTTACCTGGCGATTGCTTATCCACTAGACTACTGTGCCACACTGCTAATCTCCATGTATTTTGTTCATATTAATACCCATCGTTATAGATGTAGCAAAATACGTTTTTCTTTTTCAACGATTAAAAAAAAAAAAAGCACTAGCTGGGTGTCGAACCTCATACCTTCCGGTTACCTGGCGATTGCCTATCCACTAGACTACTGTGCCACACTGCTAATCTCCATGTATTTTGTTCATATTAATACCCATCGTTGTAGATGTAGCAAAATACGTTTTTCTTTTTCAAAGATTAAAAAAAAAAAAACACTAGCTGGGTGTCGAACCTCATACCTTCCGGTTACCTGGCGATTGCCTATCCACTAGACTACTGTGCCACACTGCTAATCTCCATGTATTTTGTTCATATTAATACCCATCGTTGTAGATGTATAGCAAAATACGTTTTTCTTTTTCAACGATTTATACAAAAAAAAGCACTAGCTGGGTGTCGAACCTCATACCTTCCGGTTACCTGGCGATTGCCTATCCACTAGATTACTATGCCACACTGCTAATCTCCATGTATTTTGTTCATATTAATACCCATCGTTGTAGATGTAGCAAAATGCGTTTTTCTTTTTCAACGATTTAAAAAAAAGCACTAGCTGGGTGTCGAACCTCATACCTTCCGGTTACCTGGCGATTGCTTATCCACTAGACTACTGTGCCACACTGCTAATCTCCATGTATTTTGTTCATATTAATACCCATCGTTGTAGATGTAGCAAAATGCGTTTTTCTTTTTCAACGATTTAAAAAAAAGCACTAGCTGGGTGTCGAACCTCATACCTTCCGGTTACCTGGCGATTGCCTATCCACTAGACTAAAGTTTCACACTGTCAATCTCCATGTATTTTTTCATATTGATACCTATTGTTGTAGATGTAGCAAAAGACGTATTCTAACTAATTCAAAGAGTCGTTTTTTTTTTAAAGAGTATCACGTGTTATTTACTCCTTTGTTGAGAAGGTTGGGGGGGGGGGCTGTCCACTTTAAAAAAAAGAGAAATGAACAAGTCAATATCATGGGGTGAAGAAAAAAATGATACAAATACATGGGCAATAAACGAGAAGCTGGGAGTCGAACCGAGTACATTGCATTGTGAAGCGATCAGTCTTATCCACAAGACCACCTTGCCTCACTGCTATTAACTGGTTCGATTGTTGTTGTTAACTCTTTCTGCATGTTAATGATTTTACAAAATATGCAGATTTAATGCTTTCGGGATGCATGAATATTGTTATTTTTGTAGTCCGATGCTGTCAAGATTGCCCGTAAATTTTTCTTTCAGTTACTGATATTACTGATATAATAGTGAGGTTTTATGTTATTTTCATTTATTTTGCAAACTACTGACTTTAACTTGAAGTGATATAACTATAGGTCACTGCCCTGACGTAGCATAATGAATAGACCATGGGTCTATTCAATTCAGTATACGCTACGAATTCCATAACAGGGCACCAATGAATAAGGAAGCTTGGCTTTTCGATTCTGTTTTCGATAGCTTGCACCTGCAATTTTTGAATAGTTATGTAACAAACTACTCAGCTCTTTCAGACATGGCATCAATTAATGAATTGAAGAAAAGAAAACGACCCTCCCTTCATTGAGAGAATATTTTTGGCAAATGCGAGGATTACCAAAGAGGTAGTAATAGCATTCCTGACATTGCAACAATGATCACATTATTTTGATGTATTGTCCCTAAAGGTAGCCTACTCCTTGTCTGGAGGACAAGCACTTTCAATAGACTGGGGCTGTATAGTCTCATTTCAAGAAAGGAAAACGATTTCGGGACAGTTCAAAAAATGCTGAGAAATGTAAATTCACATGATATACCGTTTTAAAAACCAGTAAGACATGGTTTTAGGACAAGAAGCAGGAGATAATTCATTGCTCGACAGTCTTGACTTTATTTGAAACAGAGCATCCAATATACCTGATATCTAATAGTACACTGTCAAATAAAAGAAATAACTAATAATTTTTAAACAAAATTATAGACCTCTTTACCCGAGACTGTGGGTCGATTGTAAGGCACTATATGATTGTGCTCGGGTATACAGGCGAGGTGGGGAATTCTTTCAATAGACTTAAATGTAAAAGGCCGTTTGTATCACTTCGTGTAATTAGTTTAGGGCGCTTTTATTAAATGTATAGGACAGGCAAAGCCCTGTTCATCGTTGTTTTCATGTTGCAAAGTACAGACTGGAAAAGGGATAGAACGGGACCGTAGAGAGTAAATAAAATAAGGAAATTGTAATTGAAAATGTAAAACAACGTCATAAACCTGGCACTAGGAGGCTCTTGAATCCAGTTTTAAAAATGGACATGGCTTTGTGGCTAACGCTACCAGCCGCCGGCTACGATGACTGTCCGCCAGCTAGCTGACTGTCCGCCAGCTAGCTGACTGACTGTCCGCCAGCTAGCTGACTGACTGTCCGCCAGCTAGCTGACTGACTGTCCGCCAGCTAGCTGACTGACTGTCCGCCAGCTAGCTGACTGACTGTCCGCCAGCTAGCTGACTGACTGTCCGCCAGCTAGCTGACTGACTGTCCGCCAGCTAGCTGACTGACTGTCCGCCAGCTAGCTGACTGTCCGCCAGCTGCCAGCTAGCCCCCCCTAATTTTTTTTTTTGGGGGGCCCTCATAATTTGAAAAATCCCCCTCCCCCCCTCTTAAGCGCCAGGGAAGGGGGCCCATCTCCAAAAAAAGGTAAAATTAACGTGGGATTAAAATTAACTAGGGTTGGGGGCCCGTCACCCCCCCCCCCTCCCCTGGTTCCACCACTGACCCCACACCCCCCCCCCCCAAAAAAGGTCCTTTTTGAGGAATAGCAATAAATATAGACTTTGAGTGAGATGAAAAATGGGTTTAACATCAGTTTTTCTTTTTAAAAGATTTACACACAAAAAAACACTAGCTGCCTATCCACTAGACTACTGTGCCACACTGCTAATCTCCATGTATTTTTTTAATATTAATACCCATCGTTGTAGATGTAGGAAAAGACGTTTTTCTTTTTCAACGATTTAAAAAAAAAGCACTAGCTGGGTGTCGAACCTCATACCTTCCGGTTACCTGGCGATTGCCTATCCACTAGACTACTGTGCCACACTGCTAATCTCCATGTATTTTGTTCATATTAATACCCATCGTTGTAGATGTAGCAAAATACGTTTTTCTTTTTCAACGATTAAAAAAAAAAAAAGCACTAGCTGGGTGTCGAACCTCATACCTTCCGGTTACCTGGCGATTGCTTATCCACTAGACTACTGTGCCACACTGCTAATCTCCATGTATTTTGTTCATATTAATACCCATCGTTATAGATGTAGCAAAATACGTTTTTCTTTTTCAACGATTAAAAAAAAAAAAAGCACTAGCTGGGTGTCGAACCTCATACCTTCCGGTTACCTGGCGATTGCCTATCCACTAGACTACTGTGCCACACTGCTAATCTCCATGTATTTTGTTCATATTAATACCCATCGTTGTAGATGTAGCAAAATACGTTTTTCTTTTTCAAAGATTAAAAAAAAAAAAACACTAGCTGGGTGTCGAACCTCATACCTTCCGGTTACCTGGCGATTGCCTATCCACTAGACTACTGTGCCACACTGCTAATCTCCATGTATTTTGTTCATATTAATACCCATCGTTGTAGATGTAGCAAAATACGTTTTTCTTTTTCAACGATTTATACAAAAAAAAGCACTAGCTGGGTGTCGAACCTCATACCTTCCGGTTACCTGGCGATTGCCTATCCACTAGATTACTATGCCACACTGCTAATCTCCATGTATTTTGTTCATATTAATACCCATCGTTGTAGATGTAGCAAAATGCGTTTTTCTTTTTCAACGATTTAAAAAAAAGCACTAGCTGGGTGTCGAACCTCATACCTTCCGGTTACCTGGCGATTGCTTATCCACTAGACTACTGTGCCACACTGCTAATCTCCATGTATTTTGTTCATATTAATACCCATCGTTGTAGATGTAGCAAAATGCGTTTTTCTTTTTCAACGATTTAAAAAAAAGCACTAGCTGGGTGTCGAACCTCATACCTTCCGGTTACCTGGCGATTGCCTATCCACTAGACTAAAGTTTCACACTGTCAATCTCCATGTATTTTTTCATATTGATACCTATTGTTGTAGATGTAGCAAAAGACGTATTCTAACTAATTCAAAGAGTCGTTTTTTTTTTAAAGAGTATCACGTGTTATTTACTCCTTTGTTGAGAAGGTTGGGGGGGGGGGGCTGTCCACTTTAAAAAAAAGAGAAATGAACAAGTCAATATCATGGGGTGAAGAAAAAAATGATACAAATACATGGGCAATAAACGAGAAGCTGGGAGTCGAACCGAGTACATTGCATTGTGAAGCGATCAGTCTTATCCACAAGACCACCTTGCCTCACTGCTATTAACTGGTTCGATTGTTGTTGTTAACTCTTTCTGCATGTTAATGATTTTACAAAATATGCAGATTTAATGCTTTCGGGATGCATGAATATTGTTATTTTTGTAGTCCGATGCTGTCAAGATTGCCCGTAAATTTTTCTTTCAGTTACTGATATTACTGATATAATAGTGAGGTTTTATGTTATTTTCATTTATTTTGCAAACTACTGACTTTAACTTGAAGTGATATAACTATAGGTCACTGCCCTGACGTAGCATAATGAATAGACCATGGGTCTATTCAATTCAGTATACGCTACGAATTCCATAACAGGGCACCAATGAATAAGGAAGCTTGGCTTTTCGATTCTGTTTTCGATAGCTTGCACCTGCAATTTTTGAATAGTTATGTAACAAACTACTCAGCTCTTTCAGACATGGCATCAATTAATGAATTGAAGAAAAGAAAACGACCCTCCCTTCATTGAGAGAATATTTTTGGCAAATGCGAGGATTACCAAAGAGGTAGTAATAGCATTCCTGACATTGCAACAATGATCACATTATTTTGATGTATTGTCCCTAAAGGTAGCCTACTCCTTGTCTGGAGGACAAGCACTTTCAATAGACTGGGGCTGTATAGTCTCATTTCAAGAAAGGAAAACGATTTCGGGACAGTTCAAAAAATGCTGAGAAATGTAAATTCACATGATATACCGTTTTAAAAACCAGTAAGACATGGTTTTAGGACAAGAAGCAGGAGATAATTCATTGCTCGACAGTCTTGACTTTATTTGAAACAGAGCATCCAATATACCTGATATCTAATAGTACACTGTCAAATAAAAGAAATAACTAATAATTTTTAAACAAAATTATAGACCTCTTTACCCGAGACTGTGGGTCGATTGTAAGGCACTATATGATTGTGCTCGGGTATACAGGCGAGGTGGGGAATTCTTTCAATAGACTTAAATGTAAAAGGCCCTTTGTATCACTTCGTGTAATTAGTTTAGGGCGCTTTTATTAAATGTATAGGACAGGCAAAGCCCTGTTCATCGTTGTTTTCATGTTGCAAAGTACAGACTGGAAAAGGGATAGAACGGGACCGTAGAGAGTAAATAAAATAAGGAAATTGTAATTGAAAATGTAAAACAACGTCATAAACCTGGCACTAGGAGGCTCTTGAATCCAGTTTTAAAAATGGACATGGCTTTGTGGCTAACGCTACCAGCCGCCGGCTACGATGACTGTCCGCCAGCTAGCTGACTGTCCGCCAGCTAGCTGACTGACTGTCCGCCAGCTAGCTGACTGACTGTCCGCCAGCTAGCTGACTGACTGTCCGCCAGCTAGCTGACTGACTGTCCGCCAGCTAGCTGACTGACTGTCCGCCAGCTAGCTGACTGACTGTCCGCCAGCTAGCTGACTGACTGTCCGCCAGCTAGCTGACTGACTGTCCGCCAGCTAGCTGACTGACTGTCCGCCAGCTAGCTGACTGACTGTCCGCCAGCTAGCTGACTGTCCGCCAGCTGCCAGCTAGCCCCCCCTAATTTTTTTTTTTGGGGGGCCCTCATAATTTGAAAAATCCCCCTCCCCCCCTCTTAAGCGCCAGGGAAGGGGGCCCATCTCCAAAAAAAGGTAAAATTAACGTGGGATTAAAATTAACTAGGGTTGGGGGCCCGTCACCCCCCCCCCCCCTCCCCTGGTTCCACCACTGACCCCACACCCCCCCCCCCCCCAAAAAAAAGGTCCTTTTTGAGGAATAGCAATAAATATAGACTTTGAGTGAGATGAAAAATGGGTTTAACATCAGTTTTTCTTTTTAAAAGATTTACACACAAAAAAACACTAGCTGCCTATCCACTAGACTACTGTGCCACACTGCTAATCTCCATGTATTTTTTTAATATTAATACCCATCGTTGTAGATGTAGGAAAAGACGTTTTTCTTTTTCAACGATTTAAAAAAAAAGCACTAGCTGGGTGTCGAACCTCATACCTTCCGGTTACCTGGCGATTGCCTATCCACTAGACTACTGTGCCACACTGCTAATCTCCATGTATTTTGTTCATATTAATACCCATCGTTGTAGATGTAGCAAAATACGTTTTTCTTTTTCAACGATTAAAAAAAAAAAAAGCACTAGCTGGGTGTCGAACCTCATACCTTCCGGTTACCTGGCGATTGCTTATCCACTAGACTACTGTGCCACACTGCTAATCTCCATGTATTTTGTTCATATTAATACCCATCGTTATAGATGTAGCAAAATACGTTTTTCTTTTTCAACGATTAAAAAAAAAAAAAGCACTAGCTGGGTGTCGAACCTCATACCTTCCGGTTACCTGGCGATTGCCTATCCACTAGACTACTGTGCCACACTGCTAATCTCCATGTATTTTGTTCATATTAATACCCATCGTTGTAGATGTAGCAAAATACGTTTTTCTTTTTCAAAGATTAAAAAAAAAAAAAACACTAGCTGGGTGTCGAACCTCATACCTTCCGGTTACCTGGCGATTGCCTATCCACTAGACTACTGTGCCACACTGCTAATCTCCATGTATTTTGTTCATATTAATACCCATCGTTGTAGATGTAGCAAAATACGTTTTTCTTTTTCAACGATTTATACAAAAAAAAGCACTAGCTGGGTGTCGAACCTCATACCTTCCGGTTACCTGGCGATTGCCTATCCACTAGATTACTATGCCACACTGCTAATCTCCATGTATTTTGTTCATATTAATACCCATCGTTGTAGATGTAGCAAAATGCGTTTTTCTTTTTCAACGATTTAAAAAAAAGCACTAGCTGGGTGTCGAACCTCATACCTTCCGGTTACCTGGCGATTGCTTATCCACTAGACTACTGTGCCACACTGCTAATCTCCATGTATTTTGTTCATATTAATACCCATCGTTGTAGATGTAGCAAAATGCGTTTTTCTTTTTCAACGATTTAAAAAAAAGCACTAGCTGGGTGTCGAACCTCATACCTTCCGGTTACCTGGCGATTGCCTATCCACTAGACTAAAGTTTCACACTGTCAATCTCCATGTATTTTTTCATATTGATACCTATTGTTGTAGATGTAGCAAAAGACGTATTCTAACTAATTCAAAGAGTCGTTTTTTTTTTAAAGAGTATCACGTGTTATTTACTCCTTTGTTGAGAAGGTTGGGGGGGGGGGGGCTGTCCACTTTAAAAAAAAGAGAAATGAACAAGTCAATATCATGGGGTGAAGAAAAAAATGATACAAATACATGGGCAATATTCGAGAAGCTGGGAGTCGAACCGAGTACATTGCATTGTGAAGCGATCAGTCTTATCCACAAGACCACCTTGCCTCACTGCTATTAACTGGTTCGATTGTTGTTGTTAACTCTTTCTGCATGTTAATGATTTTACAAAATATGCAGATTTAATGCTTTCGGGATGCATGAATATTGTTATTTTTGTAGTCCGATGCTGTCAAGATTGCCCGTAAATTTTTCTTTCAGTTACTGATATTACTGATATAATAGTGAGGTTTTATGTTATTTTCATTTATTTTGCAAACTACTGACTTTAACTTGAAGTGATATAACTATAGGTCACTGCCCTGACGTAGCATAATGAATAGACCATGGGTCTATTCAATTCAGTATACGCTACGAATTCCATAACAGGGCACCAATGAATAAGGAAGCTTGGCTTTTCGATTCTGTTTTCGATAGCTTGCACCTGCAATTTTTGAATAGTTATGTAACAAACTACTCAGCTCTTTCAGACATGGCATCAATTAATGAATTGAAGAAAAGAAAACGACCCTCCCTTCATTGAGAGAATATTTTTGGCAAATGCGAGGATTACCAAAGAGGTAGTAATAGCATTCCTGACATTGCAACAATGATCACATTATTTTGATGTATTGTCCCTAAAGGTAGCCTACTCCTTGTCTGGAGGACAAGCACTTTCAATAGACTGGGGCTGTATAGTCTCATTTCAAGAAAGGAAAACGATTTCGGGACAGTTCAAAAAATGCTGAGAAATGTAAATTCACATGATATACCGTTTTAAAAACCAGTAAGACATGGTTTTAGGACAAGAAGCAGGAGATAATTCATTGCTCGACAGTCTTGACTTTATTTGAAACAGAGCATCCAATATACCTGATATCTAATAGTACACTGTCAAATAAAAGAAATAACTAATAATTTTTAAACAAAATTATAGACCTCTTTACCCGAGACTGTGGGTCGATTGTAAGGCACTATATGATTGTGCTCGGGTATACAGGCGAGGTGGGGAATTCTTTCAATAGACTTAAATGTAAAAGGCCCTTTGTATCACTTCGTGTAATTAGTTTAGGGCGCTTTTATTAAATGTATAGGACAGGCAAAGCCCTGTTCATCGTTGTTTTCATGTTGCAAAGTACAGACTGGAAAAGGGATAGAACGGGACCGTAGAGAGTAAATAAAATAAGGAAATTGTAATTGAAAATGTAAAACAACGTCATAAACCTGGCACTAGGAGGCTCTTGAATCCAGTTTTAAAAATGGACATGGCTTTGTGGCTAACGCTACCAGCCGCCGGCTACGCTGACTGTCCGCCAGCTAGCTGACTGTCCGCCAGCTAGCTGACTGTCCGCCAGCTAGCTGACTGTCCGCCAGCTAGCTGACTGTCCGCCAGCTAGCTGACTGTCCGCCAGCTAGCTGACTGTCCGCCAGCTAGCTGACTGTCCGCCAGCTAGCTGACTGTCCGCCAGCTAGCTGACTGTCCGCCAGCTAGCTGACTGTCCGCCAGCTAGCTGACTGTCCGCCAGCTAGCTGACTGTCCGCCAGCTAGCTGACTGTCCGCCAGCTAGCTGACTGTCCGCCAGCTAGCTGACTGTCCGCCAGCTAGCTGACTGTCCGCCAGCTAGCTGACTGTCCGCCAGCTAGCTGACTGTCCGCCAGCTGCCAGCTAGCCCCCCCTAATTTTTTTTTTGGGGGGCCCTCATAATTTGAAAAATCCCCCTCCCCCCCCTCTTAAGCGCCAGGGAAGGGGGCCCATCTCCAAAAAAAGGTAAAATTAACGTGGGATTAAAATTAACTAGGGTTGGGGGCCCGTCACCCCCCCCCCCTCCCCTGGTTCCACCACTGACCCCACACCCCCCCCCCCAAAAAAAAGGTCCTTTTTGAGGAATAGCAATAAATATAGACTTTGAGTGAGATGAAAAATGGGTTTAACATCAGTTTTTCTTTTTAAAAGATTTACACACAAAAAAACACTAGCTGCCTATCCACTAGACTACTGTGCCACACTGCTAATCTCCATGTATTTTTTTAATATTAATACCCATCGTTGTAGATGTAGGAAAAGACGTTTTTCTTTTTCAACGATTTAAAAAAAAAGCACTAGCTGGGTGTCGAACCTCATACCTTCCGGTTACCTGGCGATTGCCTATCCACTAGACTACTGTGCCACACTGCTAATCTCCATGTATTTTGTTCATATTAATACCCATCGTTGTAGATGTAGCAAAATACGTTTTTCTTTTTCAACGATTAAAAAAAAAAAAAGCACTAGCTGGGTGTCGAACCTCATACCTTCCGGTTACCTGGCGATTGCTTATCCACTAGACTACTGTGCCACACTGCTAATCTCCATGTATTTTGTTCATATTAATACCCATCGTTATAGATGTAGCAAAATACGTTTTTCTTTTTCAACGATTAAAAAAAAAAAAAGCACTAGCTGGGTGTCGAACCTCATACCTTCCGGTTACCTGGCGATTGCCTATCCACTAGACTACTGTGCCACACTGCTAATCTCCATGTATTTTGTTCATATTAATACCCATCGTTGTAGATGTAGCAAAATACGTTTTTCTTTTTCAAAGATTAAAAAAAAAAAAACACTAGCTGGGTGTCGAACCTCATACCTTCCGGTTACCTGGCGATTGCCTATCCACTAGACTACTGTGCCACACTGCTAATCTCCATGTATTTTGTTCATATTAATACCCATCGTTGTAGATGTAGCAAAATACGTTTTTCTTTTTCAACGATTTATACAAAAAAAAGCACTAGCTGGGTGTCGAACCTCATACCTTCCGGTTACCTGGCGATTGCCTATCCACTAGATTACTATGCCACACTGCTAATCTCCATGTATTTTGTTCATATTAATACCCATCGTTGTAGATGTAGCAAAATGCGTTTTTCTTTTTCAACGATTTAAAAAAAAGCACTAGCTGGGTGTCGAACCTCATACCTTCCGGTTACCTGGCGATTGCTTATCCACTAGACTACTGTGCCACACTGCTAATCTCCATGTATTTTGTTCATATTAATACCCATCGTTGTAGATGTAGCAAAATGCGTTTTTCTTTTTCAACGATTTAAAAAAAAGCACTAGCTGGGTGTCGAACCTCATACCTTCCGGTTACCTGGCGATTGCCTATCCACTAGACTAAAGTTTCACACTGTCAATCTCCATGTATTTTTTCATATTGATACCTATTGTTGTAGATGTAGCAAAAGACGTATTCTAACTAATTCAAAGAGTCGTTTTTTTTTTAAAGAGTATCACGTGTTATTTACTCCTTTGTTGAGAAGGTTGGGGGGGGGGGGCTGTCCACTTTAAAAAAAAGAGAAATGAACAAGTCAATATCATGGGGTGAAGAAAAAAATGATACAAATACATGGGCAATAAACGAGAAGCTGGGAGTCGAACCGAGTACATTGCATTGTGAAGCGATCAGTCTTATCCACAAGACCACCTTGCCTCACTGCTATTAACTGGTTCGATTGTTGTTGTTAACTCTTTCTGCATGTTAATGATTTTACAAAATATGCAGATTTAATGCTTTCGGGATGCATGAATATTGTTATTTTTGTAGTCCGATGCTGTCAAGATTGCCCGTAAATTTTTCTTTCAGTTACTGATATTACTGATATAATAGTGAGGTTTTATGTTATTTTCATTTATTTTGCAAACTACTGACTTTAACTTGAAGTGATATAACTATAGGTCACTGCCCTGACGTAGCATAATGAATAGACCATGGGTCTATTCAATTCAGTATACGCTACGAATTCCATAACAGGGCACCAATGAATAAGGAAGCTTGGCTTTTCGATTCTGTTTTCGATAGCTTGCACCTGCAATTTTTGAATAGTTATGTAACAAACTACTCAGCTCTTTCAGACATGGCATCAATTAATGAATTGAAGAAAAGAAAACGACCCTCCCTTCATTGAGAGAATATTTTTGGCAAATGCGAGGATTACCAAAGAGGTAGTAATAGCATTCCTGACATTGCAACAATGATCACATTATTTTGATGTATTGTCCCTAAAGGTAGCCTACTCCTTGTCTGGAGGACAAGCACTTTCAATAGACTGGGGCTGTATAGTCTCATTTCAAGAAAGGAAAACGATTTCGGGACAGTTCAAAAAATGCTGAGAAATGTAAATTCACATGATATACCGTTTTAAAAACCAGTAAGACATGGTTTTAGGACAAGAAGCAGGAGATAATTCATTGCTCGACAGTCTTGACTTTATTTGAAACAGAGCATCCAATATACCTGATATCTAATAGTACACTGTCAAATAAAAGAAATAACTAATAATTTTTAAACAAAATTATAGACCTCTTTACCCGAGACTGTGGGTCGATTGTAAGGCACTATATGATTGTGCTCGGGTATACAGGCGAGGTGGGGAATTCTTTCAATAGACTTAAATGTAAAAGGCCCTTTGTATCACTTCGTGTAATTAGTTTAGGGCGCTTTTATTAAATGTATAGGACAGGCAAAGCCCTGTTCATCGTTGTTTTCATGTTGCAAAGTACAGACTGGAAAAGGGATAGAACGGGACCGTAGAGAGTAAATAAAATAAGGAAATTGTAATTGAAAATGTAAAACAACGTCATAAACCTGGCACTAGGAGGCTCTTGAATCCAGTTTTAAAAATGGACATGGCTTTGTGGCTAACGCTACCAGCCGCCGGCTACGATGACTGTCCGCCAGCTAGCTGACTGTCCGCCAGCTAGCTGACTGTCCGCCAGCTAGCTAGCTGACTGTCCGCCAGCTAGCTAGCTGACTGTCCGCCAGCTAGCTAGCTGACTGTCCGCCAGCTAGCTAGCTGACTGTCCGCCAGCTAGCTAGCTGACTGTCCGCCAGCTAGCTAGCTGACTGTCCGCCAGCTAGCTAGCTGACTGTCCGCCAGCTAGCTAGCTGACTGTCCGCCAGCTAGCTAGCTGACTGTCCGCCAGCTAGCTAGCTGACTGTCCGCCAGCTGCCAGCTAGCCCCCCCTAATTTTTTTTTTTGGGGGGCCCTCATAATTTGAAAAATCCCCCTCCCCCCCTCTTAAGCGCCAGGGAAGGGGGCCCATCTCCAAAAAAAGGTAAAATTAACGTGGGATTAAAATTAACTAGGGTTGGGGGCCCGTCACCCCCCCCCCCTCCCCTGGTTCCACCACTGACCCCACACCCCCCCCCCCCCAAAAAAAAGGTCCTTTTTGAGGAATAGCAATAAATATAGACTTTGAGTGAGATGAAAAATGGGTTTAACATCAGTTTTTCTTTTTAAAAGATTTACACACAAAAAAACACTAGCTGCCTATCCACTAGACTACTGTGCCACACTGCTAATCTCCATGTATTTTTTTAATATTAATACCCATCGTTGTAGATGTAGGAAAAGACGTTTTTCTTTTTCAACGATTTAAAAAAAAAGCACTAGCTGGGTGTCGAACCTCATACCTTCCGGTTACCTGGCGATTGCCTATCCACTAGACTACTGTGCCACACTGCTAATCTCCATGTATTTTGTTCATATTAATACCCATCGTTGTAGATGTAGCAAAATACGTTTTTCTTTTTCAACGATTAAAAAAAAAAAAAGCACTAGCTGGGTGTCGAACCTCATACCTTCCGGTTACCTGGCGATTGCTTATCCACTAGACTACTGTGCCACACTGCTAATCTCCATGTATTTTGTTCATATTAATACCCATCGTTATAGATGTAGCAAAATACGTTTTTCTTTTTCAACGATTAAAAAAAAAAAAAGCACTAGCTGGGTGTCGAACCTCATACCTTCCGGTTACCTGGCGATTGCCTATCCACTAGACTACTGTGCCACACTGCTAATCTCCATGTATTTTGTTCATATTAATACCCATCGTTGTAGATGTAGCAAAATACGTTTTTCTTTTTCAAAGATTAAAAAAAAAAAAAACACTAGCTGGGTGTCGAACCTCATACCTTCCGGTTACCTGGCGATTGCCTATCCACTAGACTACTGTGCCACACTGCTAATCTCCATGTATTTTGTTCATATTAATACCCATCGTTGTAGATGTAGCAAAATACGTTTTTCTTTTTCAACGATTTATACAAAAAAAAGCACTAGCTGGGTGTCGAACCTCATACCTTCCGGTTACCTGGCGATTGCCTATCCACTAGATTACTATGCCACACTGCTAATCTCCATGTATTTTGTTCATATTAATACCCATCGTTGTAGATGTAGCAAAATGCGTTTTTCTTTTTCAACGATTTAAAAAAAAGCACTAGCTGGGTGTCGAACCTCATACCTTCCGGTTACCTGGCGATTGCTTATCCACTAGACTACTGTGCCACACTGCTAATCTCCATGTATTTTGTTCATATTAATACCCATCGTTGTAGATGTAGCAAAATGCGTTTTTCTTTTTCAACGATTTAAAAAAAAGCACTAGCTGGGTGTCGAACCTCATACCTTCCGGTTACCTGGCGATTGCCTATCCACTAGACTAAAGTTTCACACTGTCAATCTCCATGTATTTTTTCATATTGATACCTATTGTTGTAGATGTAGCAAAAGACGTATTCTAACTAATTCAAAGAGTCGTTTTTTTTTTAAAGAGTATCACGTGTTATTTACTCCTTTGTTGAGAAGGTTGGGGGGGGGGCTGTCCACTTTAAAAAAAAGAGAAATGAACAAGTCAATATCATGGGGTGAAGAAAAAAATGATACAAATACATGGGCAATAAACGAGAAGCTGGGAGTCGAACCGAGTACATTGCATTGTGAAGCGATCAGTCTTATCCACAAGACCACCTTGCCTCACTGCTATTAACTGGTTCGATTGTTGTTGTTAACTCTTTCTGCATGTTAATGATTTTACAAAATATGCAGATTTAATGCTTTCGGGATGCATGAATATTGTTATTTTTGTAGTCCGATGCTGTCAAGATTGCCCGTAAATTTTTCTTTCAGTTACTGATATTACTGATATAATAGTGAGGTTTTATGTTATTTTCATTTATTTTGCAAACTACTGACTTTAACTTGAAGTGATATAACTATAGGTCACTGCCCTGACGTAGCATAATGAATAGACCATGGGTCTATTCAATTCAGTATACGCTACGAATTCCATAACAGGGCACCAATGAATAAGGAAGCTTGGCTTTTCGATTCTGTTTTCGATAGCTTGCACCTGCAATTTTTGAATAGTTATGTAACAAACTACTCAGCTCTTTCAGACATGGCATCAATTAATGAATTGAAGAAAAGAAAACGACCCTCCCTTCATTGAGAGAATATTTTTGGCAAATGCGAGGATTACCAAAGAGGTAGTAATAGCATTCCTGACATTGCAACAATGATCACATTATTTTGATGTATTGTCCCTAAAGGTAGCCTACTCCTTGTCTGGAGGACAAGCACTTTCAATAGACTGGGGCTGTATAGTCTCATTTCAAGAAAGGAAAACGATTTCGGGACAGTTCAAAAAATGCTGAGAAATGTAAATTCACATGATATACCGTTTTAAAAACCAGTAAGACATGGTTTTAGGACAAGAAGCAGGAGATAATTCATTGCTCGACAGTCTTGACTTTATTTGAAACAGAGCATCCAATATACCTGATATCTAATAGTACACTGTCAAATAAAAGAAATAACTAATAATTTTTAAACAAAATTATAGACCTCTTTACCCGAGACTGTGGGTCGATTGTAAGGCACTATATGATTGTGCTCGGGTATACAGGCGAGGTGGGGAATTCTTTCAATAGACTTAAATGTAAAAGGCCCTTTGTATCACTTCGTGTAATTAGTTTAGGGCGCTTTTATTAAATGTATAGGACAGGCAAAGCCCTGTTCATCGTTGTTTTCATGTTGCAAAGTACAGACTGGAAAAGGGATAGAACGGGACCGTAGAGAGTAAATAAAATAAGGAAATTGTAATTGAAAATGTAAAACAACGTCATAAACCTGGCACTAGGAGGCTCTTGAATCCAGTTTTAAAAATGGACATGGCTTTGTGGCTAACGCTACCAGCCGCCGGCTACGATGACTGTCCGCCAGCTAGCTAGCTGACTGTCCGCCAGCTAGCTAGCTGACTGTCCGCCAGCTAGCTAGCTGACTGTCCGCCAGCTAGCTAGCTGACTGTCCGCCAGCTAGCTAGCTGACTGTCCGCCAGCTAGCTAGCTGACTGTCCGCCAGCTGCCAGCTAGCCCCCCCTAATTTTTTTTTTGGGGGGGCCCTCATAATTTGAAAAATCCCCCTCCCCCCCTCTTAAGCGCCAGGGAAGGGGGCCCATCTCCAAAAAAAGGTAAAATTAACGTGGGATTAAAATTAACTAGGGTTGGGGGCCCGTCACCCCCCCCCCCCCTCCCCTGGTTCCACCACTGACCCCACACCCCCCCCCCCAAAAAAAGGTCCTTTTTGAGGAATAGCAATAAATATAGACTTTGAGTGAGATGAAAAATGGGTTTAACATCAGTTTTTCTTTTTAAAAGATTTACACACAAAAAAACACTAGCTGCCTATCCACTAGACTACTGTGCCACACTGCTAATCTCCATGTATTTTTTTAATATTAATACCCATCGTTGTAGATGTAGGAAAAGACGTTTTTCTTTTTCAACGATTTAAAAAAAAAGCACTAGCTGGGTGTCGAACCTCATACCTTCCGGTTACCTGGCGATTGCCTATCCACTAGACTACTGTGCCACACTGCTAATCTCCATGTATTTTGTTCATATTAATACCCATCGTTGTAGATGTAGCAAAATACGTTTTTCTTTTTCAACGATTAAAAAAAAAAAAAGCACTAGCTGGGTGTCGAACCTCATACCTTCCGGTTACCTGGCGATTGCTTATCCACTAGACTACTGTGCCACACTGCTAATCTCCATGTATTTTGTTCATATTAATACCCATCGTTATAGATGTAGCAAAATACGTTTTTCTTTTTCAACGATTAAAAAAAAAAAAAGCACTAGCTGGGTGTCGAACCTCATACCTTCCGGTTACCTGGCGATTGCCTATCCACTAGACTACTGTGCCACACTGCTAATCTCCATGTATTTTGTTCATATTAATACCCATCGTTGTAGATGTAGCAAAATACGTTTTTCTTTTTCAAAGATTAAAAAAAAAAAAAACACTAGCTGGGTGTCGAACCTCATACCTTCCGGTTACCTGGCGATTGCCTATCCACTAGACTACTGTGCCACACTGCTAATCTCCATGTATTTTGTTCATATTAATACCCATCGTTGTAGATGTAGCAAAATACGTTTTTCTTTTTCAACGATTTATACAAAAAAAAGCACTAGCTGGGTGTCGAACCTCATACCTTCCGGTTACCTGGCGATTGCCTATCCACTAGATTACTATGCCACACTGCTAATCTCCATGTATTTTGTTCATATTAATACCCATCGTTGTAGATGTAGCAAAATGCGTTTTTCTTTTTCAACGATTTAAAAAAAAGCACTAGCTGGGTGTCGAACCTCATACCTTCCGGTTACCTGGCGATTGCTTATCCACTAGACTACTGTGCCACACTGCTAATCTCCATGTATTTTGTTCATATTAATACCCATCGTTGTAGATGTAGCAAAATGCGTTTTTCTTTTTCAACGATTTAAAAAAAAGCACTAGCTGGGTGTCGAACCTCATACCTTCCGGTTACCTGGCGATTGCCTATCCACTAGACTAAAGTTTCACACTGTCAATCTCCATGTATTTTTTCATATTGATACCTATTGTTGTAGATGTAGCAAAAGACGTATTCTAACTAATTCAAAGAGTCGTTTTTTTTTTAAAGAGTATCACGTGTTATTTACTCCTTTGTTGAGAAGGTTGGGGGGGGGGGGCTGTCCACTTTAAAAAAAAGAGAAATGAACAAGTCAATATCATGGGGTGAAGAAAAAAATGATACAAATACATGGGCAATATTCGAGAAGCTGGGAGTCGAACCGAGTACATTGCATTGTGAAGCGATCAGTCTTATCCACAAGACCACCTTGCCTCACTGCTATTAACTGGTTCGATTGTTGTTGTTAACTCTTTCTGCATGTTAATGATTTTACAAAATATGCAGATTTAATGCTTTCGGGATGCATGAATATTGTTATTTTTGTAGTCCGATGCTGTCAAGATTGCCCGTAAATTTTTCTTTCAGTTACTGATATTACTGATATAATAGTGAGGTTTTATGTTATTTTCATTTATTTTGCAAACTACTGACTTTAACTTGAAGTGATATAACTATAGGTCACTGCCCTGACGTAGCATAATGAATAGACCATGGGTCTATTCAATTCAGTATACGCTACGAATTCCATAACAGGGCACCAATGAATAAGGAAGCTTGGCTTTTCGATTCTGTTTTCGATAGCTTGCACCTGCAATTTTTGAATAGTTATGTAACAAACTACTCAGCTCTTTCAGACATGGCATCAATTAATGAATTGAAGAAAAGAAAACGACCCTCCCTTCATTGAGAGAATATTTTTGGCAAATGCGAGGATTACCAAAGAGGTAGTAATATCATTCCTGACATTGCAACAATGATCACATTATTTTGATGTATTGTCCCTAAAGGTAGCCTACTCCTTGTCTGGAGGACAAGCACTTTCAATAGACTGGGGCTGTATAGTCTCATTTCAAGAAAGGAAAACGATTTCGGGACAGTTCAAAAAATGCTGAGAAATGTAAATTCACATGATATACCGTTTTAAAAACCAGTAAGACATGGTTTTAGGACAAGAAGCAGGAGATAATTCATTGCTCGACAGTCTTGACTTTATTTGAAACAGAGCATCCAATATACCTGATATCTAATAGTACACTGTCAAATAAAAGAAATAACTAATAATTTTTAAACAAAATTATAGACCTCTTTACCCGAGACTGTGGGTCGATTGTAAGGCACTATATGATTGTGCTCGGGTATACAGGCGAGGTGGGGAATTCTTTCAATAGACTTAAATGTAAAAGGCCCTTTGTATCACTTCGTGTAATTAGTTTAGGGCGCTTTTATTAAATGTATAGGACAGGCAAAGCCCTGTTCATCGTTGTTTTCATGTTGCAAAGTACAGACTGGAAAAGGGATAGAACGGGACCGTAGAGAGTAAATAAAATAAGGAAATTGTAATTGAAAATGTAAAACAACGTCATAAACCTGGCACTAGGAGGCTCTTGAATCCAGTTTTAAAAATGGACATGGCTTTGTGGCTAACGCTACCAGCCGCCGGCTACGATGACTGTCCGCCAGCTAGCTAGCTGACTGTCCGCCAGCTAGCTAGCTGACTGTCCGCCAGCTAGCTAGCTGACTGTCCGCCAGCTAGCTAGCTGACTGTCCGCCAGCTAGCTAGCTGACTGTCCGCCAGCTAGCTGACTGTCCGCCAGCTGCCAGCTAGCCCCCCCTAATTTTTTTTTGGGGGGGGCCCTCATAATTTGAAAAATCCCCCTCCCCCCCTCTTAAGCGCCAGGGAAGGGGGCCCATCTCCAAAAAAAGGTAAAATTAACGTGGGATTAAAATTAACTAGGGTTGGGGGCCCGTCACCCCCCCCCCTCCCCTGGTTCCACCACTGACCCCACACCCCCCCCCCCAAAAAAAAAGGTCCTTTTTGAGGAATAGCAATAAATATAGACTTTGAGTGAGATGAAAAATGGGTTTAACATCAGTTTTTCTTTTTAAAAGATTTACACACAAAAAAACACTAGCTGCCTATCCACTAGACTACTGTGCCACACTGCTAATCTCCATGTATTTTTTTAATATTAATACCCATCGTTGTAGATGTAGGAAAAGACGTTTTTCTTTTTCAACGATTTAAAAAAAAAGCACTAGCTGGGTGTCGAACCTCATACCTTCCGGTTACCTGGCGATTGCCTATCCACTAGACTACTGTGCCACACTGCTAATCTCCATGTATTTTGTTCATATTAATACCCATCGTTGTAGATGTAGCAAAATACGTTTTTCTTTTTCAACGATTAAAAAAAAAAAAAGCACTAGCTGGGTGTCGAACCTCATACCTTCCGGTTACCTGGCGATTGCTTATCCACTAGACTACTGTGCCACACTGCTAATCTCCATGTATTTTGTTCATATTAATACCCATCGTTGTAGATGTAGCAAAATACGTTTTTCTTTTTCAAAGATTAAAAAAAAAAAAACACTAGCTGGGTGTCGAACCTCATACCTTCCGGTTACCTGGCGATTGCCTATCCACTAGACTACTGTGCCACACTGCTAATCTCCATGTATTTTGTTCATATTAATACCCATCGTTGTAGATGTAGCAAAATACGTTTTTCTTTTTCAACGATTTATACAAAAAAAAGCACTAGCTGGGTGTCGAACCTCATACCTTCCGGTTACCTGGCGATTGCCTATCCACTAGATTACTATGCCACACTGCTAATCTCCATGTATTTTGTTCATATTAATACCCATCGTTGTAGATGTAGCAAAATGCGTTTTTCTTTTTCAACGATTTAAAAAAAAGCACTAGCTGGGTGTCGAACCTCATACCTTCCGGTTACCTGGCGATTGCTTATCCACTAGACTACTGTGCCACACTGCTAATCTCCATGTATTTTGTTCATATTAATACCCATCGTTGTAGATGTAGCAAAATGCGTTTTTCTTTTTCAACGATTTAAAAAAAAGCACTAGCTGGGTGTCGAACCTCATACCTTCCGGTTACCTGGCGATTGCCTATCCACTAGACTAAAGTTTCACACTGTCAATCTCCATGTATTTTTTCATATTGATACCTATTGTTGTAGATGTAGCAAAAGACGTATTCTAACTAATTCAAAGAGTCGTTTTTTTTTTAAAGAGTATCACGTGTTATTTACTCCTTTGTTGAGAAGGTTGGGGGGGGGGGGCTGTCCACTTTAAAAAAAAAGAGAAATGAACAAGTCAATATCATGGGGTGAAGAAAAAAATGATACAAATACATGGGCAATAAACGAGAAGCTGGGAGTCGAACCGAGTACATTGCATTGTGAAGCGATCAGTCTTATCCACAAGACCACCTTGCCTCACTGCTATTAACTGGTTCGATTGTTGTTGTTAACTCTTTCTGCATGTTAATGATTTTACAAAATATGCAGATTTAATGCTTTCGGGATGCATGAATATTGTTATTTTTGTAGTCCGATGCTGTCAAGATTGCCCGTAAATTTTTCTTTCAGTTACTGATATTACTGATATAATAGTGAGGTTTTATGTTATTTTCATTTATTTTGCAAACTACTGACTTTAACTTGAAGTGATATAACTATAGGTCACTGCCCTGACGTAGCATAATGAATAGACCATGGGTCTATTCAATTCAGTATACGCTACGAATTCCATAACAGGGCACCAATGAATAAGGAAGCTTGGCTTTTCGATTCTGTTTTCGATAGCTTGCACCTGCAATTTTTGAATAGTTATGTAACAAACTACTCAGCTCTTTCAGACATGGCATCAATTAATGAATTGAAGAAAAGAAAACGACCCTCCCTTCATTGAGAGAATATTTTTGGCAAATGCGAGGATTACCAAAGAGGTAGTAATAGCATTCCTGACATTGCAACAATGATCACATTATTTTGATGTATTGTCCCTAAAGGTAGCCTACTCCTTGTCTGGAGGACAAGCACTTTCAATAGACTGGGGCTGTATAGTCTCATTTCAAGAAAGGAAAACGATTTCGGGACAGTTCAAAAAATGCTGAGAAATGTAAATTCACATGATATACCGTTTTAAAAACCAGTAAGACATGGTTTTAGGACAAGAAGCAGGAGATAATTCATTGCTCGACAGTCTTGACTTTATTTGAAACAGAGCATCCAATATACCTGATATCTAATAGTACACTGTCAAATAAAAGAAATAACTAATAATTTTTAAACAAAATTATAGACCTCTTTACCCGAGACTGTGGGTCGATTGTAAGGCACTATATGATTGTGCTCGGGTATACAGGCGAGGTGGGGAATTCTTTCAATAGACTTAAATGTAAAAGGCCCTTTGTATCACTTCGTGTAATTAGTTTAGGGCGCTTTTATTAAATGTATAGGACAGGCAAAGCCCTGTTCATCGTTGTTTTCATGTTGCAAAGTACAGACTGGAAAAGGGATAGAACGGGACCGTAGAGAGTAAATAAAATAAGGAAATTGTAATTGAAAATGTAAAACAACGTCATAAACCTGGCACTAGGAGGCTCTTGAATCCAGTTTTAAAAATGGACATGGCTTTGTGGCTAACGCTACCAGCCGCCGGCTACGATGACTGTCCGCCAGCTACGCCAGCTAGCTGACTGTCCGCCAGCTAGCTGACTGTCCGCCAGCTAGCTGACTGTCCGCCAGCTAGCTGACTGTCCGCCAGCTGCCAGCTGCCAGCTAGCCCCCCCTAATTTTTTTTTTGGGGGGCCCTCATAATTTGAAAAATCCCCCTCCCCCCCTCTTAAGCGCCAGGGAAGGGGGCCCATCTCCAAAAAAAGGTAAAATTAACGTGGGATTAAAATTAACTAGGGTTGGGGGCCCGTCACCCCCCCCCCTCCCCTGGTTCCACCACTGACCCCACACCCCCCCCCCCAAAAAAAAGGTCCTTTTTGAGGAATAGCAATAAATATAGACTTTGAGTGAGATGAAAAATGGGTTTAACATCAGTTTTTCTTTTTAAAAGATTTACACACAAAAAAACACTAGCTGCCTATCCACTAGACTACTGTGCCACACTGCTAATCTCCATGTATTTTTTTAATATTAATACCCATCGTTGTAGATGTAGGAAAAGACGTTTTTCTTTTTCAACGATTTAAAAAAAAAGCACTAGCTGGGTGTCGAACCTCATACCTTCCGGTTACCTGGCGATTGCCTATCCACTAGACTACTGTGCCACACTGCTAATCTCCATGTATTTTGTTCATATTAATACCCATCGTTGTAGATGTAGCAAAATACGTTTTTCTTTTTCAACGATTAAAAAAAAAAAAAGCACTAGCTGGGTGTCGAACCTCATACCTTCCGGTTACCTGGCGATTGCTTATCCACTAGACTACTGTGCCACACTGCTAATCTCCATGTATTTTGTTCATATTAATACCCATCGTTATAGATGTAGCAAAATACGTTTTTCTTTTTCAACGATTAAAAAAAAAAAAAGCACTAGCTGGGTGTCGAACCTCATACCTTCCGGTTACCTGGCGATTGCCTATCCACTAGACTACTGTGCCACACTGCTAATCTCCATGTATTTTGTTCATATTAATACCCATCGTTGTAGATGTAGCAAAATACGTTTTTCTTTTTCAAAGATTAAAAAAAAAAAAACACTAGCTGGGTGTCGAACCTCATACCTTCCGGTTACCTGGCGATTGCCTATCCACTAGACTACTGTGCCACACTGCTAATCTCCATGTATTTTGTTCATATTAATACCCATCGTTGTACATGTAGCAAAATACGTTTTTCTTTTTCAACGATTTATACAAAAAAAAGCACTAGCTGGGTGTCGAACCTCATACCTTCCGGTTACCTGGCGATTGCCTATCCACTAGATTACTATGCCACACTGCTAATCTCCATGTATTTTGTTCATATTAATACCCATCGTTGTAGATGTAGCAAAATGCGTTTTTCTTTTTCAACGATTTAAAAAAAAGCACTAGCTGGGTGTCGAACCTCATACCTTCCGGTTACCTGGCGATTGCTTATCCACTAGACTACTGTGCCACACTGCTAATCTCCATGTATTTTGTTCATATTAATACCCATCGTTGTAGATGTAGCAAAATGCGTTTTTCTTTTTCAACGATTTAAAAAAAAGCACTAGCTGGGTGTCGAACCTCATACCTTCCGGTTACCTGGCGATTGCCTATCCACTAGACTAAAGTTTCACACTGTCAATCTCCATGTATTTTTTCATATTGATACCTATTGTTGTAGATGTAGCAAAAGACGTATTCTAACTAATTCAAAGAGTCGTTTTTTTTTTAAAGAGTATCACGTGTTATTTACTCCTTTGTTGAGAAGGTTGGGGGGGGGGGGCTGTCCACTTTAAAAAAAAGAGAAATGAACAAGTCAATATCATGGGGTGAAGAAAAAAATGATACAAATACATGGGCAATAAACGAGAAGCTGGGAGTCGAACCGAGTACATTGCATTGTGAAGCGATCAGTCTTATCCACAAGACCACCTTGCCTCACTGCTATTAACTGGTTCGATTGTTGTTGTTAACTCTTTCTGCATGTTAATGATTTTACAAAATATGCAGATTTAATGCTTTCGGGATGCATGAATATTGTTATTTTTGTAGTCCGATGCTGTCAAGATTGCCCGTAAATTTTTCTTTCAGTTACTGATATTACTGATATAATAGTGAGGTTTTATGTTATTTTCATTTATTTTGCAAACTACTGACTTTAACTTGAAGTGATATAACTATAGGTCACTGCCCTGACGTAGCATAATGAATAGACCATGGGTCTATTCAATTCAGTATACGCTACGAATTCCATAACAGGGCACCAATGAATAAGGAAGCTTGGCTTTTCGATTCTGTTTTCGATAGCTTGCACCTGCAATTTTTGAATAGTTATGTAACAAACTACTCAGCTCTTTCAGACATGGCATCAATTAATGAATTGAAGAAAAGAAAACGACCCTCCCTTCATTGAGAGAATATTTTTGGCAAATGCGAGGATTACCAAAGAGGTAGTAATAGCATTCCTGACATTGCAACAATGATCACATTATTTTGATGTATTGTCCCTAAAGGTAGCCTACTCCTTGTCTGGAGGACAAGCACTTTCAATAGACTGGGGCTGTATAGTCTCATTTCAAGAAAGGAAAACGATTTCGGGACAGTTCAAAAAATGCTGAGAAATGTAAATTCACATGATATACCGTTTTAAAAACCAGTAAGACATGGTTTTAGGACAAGAAGCAGGAGATAATTCATTGCTCGACAGTCTTGACTTTATTTGAAACAGAGCATCCAATATACCTGATATCTAATAGTACACTGTCAAATAAAAGAAATAACTAATAATTTTTAAACAAAATTATAGACCTCTTTACCCGAGACTGTGGGTCGATTGTAAGGCACTATATGATTGTGCTCGGGTATACAGGCGAGGTGGGGAATTCTTTCAATAGACTTAAATGTAAAAGGCCCTTTGTATCACTTCGTGTAATTAGTTTAGGGCGCTTTTATTAAATGTATAGGACAGGCAAAGCCCTGTTCATCGTTGTTTTCATGTTGCAAAGTACAGACTGGAAAAGGGATAGAACGGGACCGTAGAGAGTAAATAAAATAAGGAAATTGTAATTGAAAATGTAAAACAACGTCATAAACCTGGCACTAGGAGGCTCTTGAATCCAGTTTTAAAAATGGACATGGCTTTGTGGCTAACGCTACCAGCCGCCGGCTACGATGACTGTCCGCCAGCTAGCTGACTGTCCGCCAGCTAGCTGACTGTCCGCCAGCTAGCTGACTGTCCGCCAGCTAGCTGACTGTCCGCCAGCTAGCTGACTGTCCGCCAGCTAGCTGACTGTCCGCCAGCTAGCTGACTGTCCGCCAGCTAGCTGACTGTCCGCCAGCTAGCTGACTGTCCGCCAGCTAGCTGACTGTCCGCCAGCTAGCTGACTGTCCGCCAGCTAGCTGACTGTCCGCCAGCTAGCTGACTGTCCGCCAGCTAGCTGACTGTCCGCCAGCTAGCTGACTGTCCGCCAGCTAGCTGACTGTCCGCCAGCTAGCTGACTGTCCGCCAGCTAGCTGACTGTCCGCCAGCTAGCTGACTGTCCGCCAGCTAGCTGACTGTCCGCCAGCTAGCTGACTGTCCGCCAGCTAGCTGACTGTCCGCCAGCTAGCTGACTGTCCGCCAGCTAGCTGACTGTCCGCCAGCTGCCAGCTAGCCCCCCCTAATTTTTTTTTTTGGGGGGCCCTCATAATTTGAAAAATCCCCCTCCCCCCCTCTTAAGCGCCAGGGAAGGGGGCCCATCTCCAAAAAAAGGTAAAATTAACGTGGGATTAAAATTAACTAGGGTTGGGGGCCCGTCACCCCCCCCCCCCCCTCCCCTGGTTCCACCACTGACCCCCACACCCCCCCCCCCCAAAAAAAAAGGTCCTTTTTGAGGAATAGCAATAAATATAGACTTTGAGTGAGATGAAAAATGGGTTTAACATCAGTTTTTCTTTTTAAAAGATTTACACACAAAAAAACACTAGCTGCCTATCCACTAGACTACTGTGCCACACTGCTAATCTCCATGTATTTTTTTAATATTAATACCCATCGTTGTAGATGTAGGAAAAGACGTTTTTCTTTTTCAACGATTTAAAAAAAAAGCACTAGCTGGGTGTCGAACCTCATACCTTCCGGTTACCTGGCGATTGCCTATCCACTAGACTACTGTGCCACACTGCTAATCTCCATGTATTTTGTTCATATTAATACCCATCGTTGTAGATGTAGCAAAATACGTTTTTCTTTTTCAACGATTAAAAAAAAAAAAAGCACTAGCTGGGTGTCGAACCTCATACCTTCCGGTTACCTGGCGATTGCTTATCCACTAGACTACTGTGCCACACTGCTAATCTCCATGTATTTTGTTCATATTAATACCCATCGTTATAGATGTAGCAAAATACGTTTTTCTTTTTCAACGATTAAAAAAAAAAAAAGCACTAGCTGGGTGTCGAACCTCATACCTTCCGGTTACCTGGCGATTGCCTATCCACTAGACTACTGTGCCACACTGCTAATCTCCATGTATTTTGTTCATATTAATACCCATCGTTGTAGATGTAGCAAAATACGTTTTTCTTTTTCAAAGATTAAAAAAAAAAAAACACTAGCTGGGTGTCGAACCTCATACCTTCCGGTTACCTGGCGATTGCCTATCCACTAGACTACTGTGCCACACTGCTAATCTCCATGTATTTTGTTCATATTAATACCCATCGTTGTAGATGTAGCAAAATACGTTTTTCTTTTTCAACGATTTATACAAAAAAAAGCACTAGCTGGGTGTCGAACCTCATACCTTCCGGTTACCTGGCGATTGCCTATCCACTAGATTACTATGCCACACTGCTAATCTCCATGTATTTTGTTCATATTAATACCCATCGTTGTAGATGTAGCAAAATGCGTTTTTCTTTTTCAACGATTTAAAAAAAAGCACTAGCTGGGTGTCGAACCTCATACCTTCCGGTTACCTGGCGATTGCTTATCCACTAGACTTCTGTGCCACACTGCTAATCTCCATGTATTTTGTTCATATTAATACCCATCGTTGTAGATGTAGCAAAATGCGTTTTTCTTTTTCAACGATTTAAAAAAAAGCACTAGCTGGGTGTCGAACCTCATACCTTCCGGTTACCTGGCGATTGCCTATCCACTAGACTAAAGTTTCACACTGTCAATCTCCATGTATTTTTTCATATTGATACCTATTGTTGTAGATGTAGCAAAAGACGTATTCTAACTAATTCAAAGAGTCGTTTTTTTTTTTAAAGAGTATCACGTGTTATTTACTCCTTTGTTGAGAAGGTTGGGGGGGGGGGGGCTGTCCACTTTAAAAAAAAGAGAAATGAACAAGTCAATATCATGGGGTGAAGAAAAAAATGATACAAATACATGGGCAATAAACGAGAAGCTGGGAGTCGAACCGAGTACATTGCATTGTGAAGCGATCAGTCTTATCCACAAGACCACCTTGCCTCACTGCTATTAACTGGTTCGATTGTTGTTGTTAACTCTTTCTGCATGTTAATGATTTTACAAAATATGCAGATTTAATGCTTTCGGGATGCATGAATATTGTTATTTTTGTAGTCCGATGCTGTCAAGATTGCCCGTAAATTTTTCTTTCAGTTACTGATATTACTGATATAATAGTGAGGTTTTATGTTATTTTCATTTATTTTGCAAACTACTGACTTTAACTTGAAGTGATATAACTATAGGTCACTGCCCTGACGTAGCATAATGAATAGACCATGGGTCTATTCAATTCAGTATACGCTACGAATTCCATAACAGGGCACCAATGAATAAGGAAGCTTGGCTTTTCGATTCTGTTTTCGATAGCTTGCACCTGCAATTTTTGAATAGTTATGTAACAAACTACTCAGCTCTTTCAGACATGGCATCAATTAATGAATTGAAGAAAAGAAAACGACCCTCCCTTCATTGAGAGAATATTTTTGGCAAATGCGAGGATTACCAAAGAGGTAGTAATAGCATTCCTGACATTGCAACAATGATCACATTATTTTGATGTATTGTCCCTAAAGGTAGCCTACTCCTTGTCTGGAGGACAAGCACTTTCAATAGACTGGGGCTGTATAGTCTCATTTCAAGAAAGGAAAACGATTTCGGGACAGTTCAAAAAATGCTGAGAAATGTAAATTCACATGATATACCGTTTTAAAAACCAGTAAGACATGGTTTTAGGACAAGAAGCAGGAGATAATTCATTGCTCGACAGTCTTGACTTTATTTGAAACAGAGCATCCAATATACCTGATATCTAATAGTACACTGTCAAATAAAAGAAATAACTAATAATTTTTAAACAAAATTATAGACCTCTTTACCCGAGACTGTGGGTCGATTGTAAGGCACTATATGATTGTGCTCGGGTATACAGGCGAGGTGGGGAATTCTTTCAATAGACTTAAATGTAAAAGGCCCTTTGTATCACTTCGTGTAATTAGTTTAGGGCGCTTTTATTAAATGTATAGGACAGGCAAAGCCCTGTTCATCGTTGTTTTCATGTTGCAAAGTACAGACTGGAAAAGGGATAGAACGGGACCGTAGAGAGTAAATAAAATAAGGAAATTGTAATTGAAAATGTAAAACAACGTCATAAACCTGGCACTAGGAGGCTCTTGAATCCAGTTTTAAAAATGGACATGGCTTTGTGGCTAACGCTACCAGCCGCCGGCTACGATGACTGTCCGCCAGCTAGCTGACTGTCCGCCAGCTAGCTGACTGTCCGCCAGCTAGCTGACTGTCCGCCAGCTAGCTGACTGTCCGCCAGCTAGCTGACTGTCCGCCAGCTAGCTGACTGTCCGCCAGCTAGCTGACTGTCCGCCAGCTAGCTGACTGTCCGCCAGCTAGCTGACTGTCCGCCAGCTAGCTGACTGTCCGCCAGCTAGCTGACTGTCCGCCAGCTAGCTGACTGTCCGCCAGCTAGCTGACTGTCCGCCAGCTAGCTGACTGTCCGCCAGCTAGCTGACTGTCCGCCAGCTAGCTGACTGTCCGCCAGCTAGCTGACTGTCCGCCAGCTAGCTAGCCCCCCCCTAATTTTTTTTTTTGGGGGGCCCTCATAATTTGAAAAATCCCCCTCCCCCCCTCTTAAGCGCCAGGGAAGGGGGCCCATCTCCAAAAAAAGGTAAAATTAACGTGGGATTAAAATTAACTAGGGTTGGGGGCCCGTCACCCCCCCCCCCTCCCCTGGTTCCACCACTGACCCCCACACCCCCCCCCCCCCCAAAAAAAAGGTCCTTTTTGAGGAATAGCAATAAATATAGACTTTGAGTGAGATGAAAAATGGGTTTAACATCAGTTTTTCTTTTTAAAAGATTTACACACAAAAAAACACTAGCTGCCTATCCACTAGACTACTGTGCCACACTGCTAATCTCCATGTATTTTTTTAATATTAATACCCATCGTTGTAGATGTAGGAAAAGACGTTTTTCTTTTTCAACGATTTAAAAAAAAAGCACTAGCTGGGTGTCGAACCTCATACCTTCCGGTTACCTGGCGATTGCCTATCCACTAGACTACTGTGCCACACTGCTAATCTCCATGTATTTTGTTCATATTAATACCCATCGTTGTAGATGTAGCAAAATACGTTTTTCTTTTTCAACGATTAAAAAAAAAAAAAGCACTAGCTGGGTGTCGAACCTCATACCTTCCGGTTACCTGGCGATTGCTTATCCACTAGACTACTGTGCCACACTGCTAATCTCCATGTATTTTGTTCATATTAATACCCATCGTTATAGATGTAGCAAAATACGTTTTTCTTTTTCAACGATTAAAAAAAAAAAAAGCACTAGCTGGGTGTCGAACCTCATACCTTCCGGTTACCTGGCGATTGCCTATCCACTAGACTACTGTGCCACACTGCTAATCTCCATGTATTTTGTTCATATTAATACCCATCGTTATAGATGTAGCAAAATACGTTTTTCTTTTTCAACGATTAAAAAAAAAAAAAGCACTAGCTGGGTGTCGAACCTCATACCTTCCGGTTACCTGGCGATTGCCTATCCACTAGACTACTGTGCCACACTGCTAATCTCCATGTATTTTGTTCATATTAATACCCATCGTTGTAGATGTAGCAAAATACGTTTTTCTTTTTCAAAGATTAAAAAAAAAAAAACACTAGCTGGGTGTCGAACCTCATACCTTCCGGTTACCTGGCGATTGCCTATCCACTAGACTACTGTGCCACACTGCTAATCTCCATGTATTTTGTTCATATTAATACCCATCGTTGTAGATGTAGCAAAATACGTTTTTCTTTTTCAACGATTTATACAAAAAAAAGCACTAGCTGGGTGTCGAACCTCATACCTTCCGGTTACCTGGCGATTGCCTATCCACTAGATTACTATGCCACACTGCTAATCTCCATGTATTTTGTTCATATTAATACCCATCGTTGTAGATGTAGCAAAATGCGTTTTTCTTTTTCAACGATTTAAAAAAAAAGCACTAGCTGGGTGTCGAACCTCATACCTTCCGGTTACCTGGCGATTGCTTATCCACTAGACTACTGTGCCACACTGCTAATCTCCATGTATTTTGTTCATATTAATACCCATCGTTGTAGATGTAGCAAAATGCGTTTTTCTTTTTCAACGATTTAAAAAAAAGCACTAGCTGGGTGTCGAACCTCATACCTTCCGGTTACCTGGCGATTGCCTATCCACTAGACTAAAGTTTCACACTGTCAATCTCCATGTATTTTTTCATATTGATACCTATTGTTGTAGATGTAGCAAAAGACGTATTCTAACTAATTCAAAGAGTCGTTTTTTTTTTTAAAGAGTATCACGTGTTATTTACTCCTTTGTTGAGAAGGTTGGGGGGGGGGCTGTCCACTTTAAAAAAAAGAGAAATGAACAAGTCAATATCATGGGGTGAAGAAAAAAATGATACAAATACATGGGCAATAAACGAGAAGCTGGGAGTCGAACCGAGTACATTGCATTGTGAAGCGATCAGTCTTATCCACAAGACCACCTTGCCTCACTGCTATTAACTGGTTCGATTGTTGTTGTTAACTCTTTCTGCATGTTAATGATTTTACAAAATATGCAGATTTAATGCTTTCGGGATGCATGAATATTGTTATTTTTGTAGTCCGATGCTGTCAAGATTGCCCGTAAATTTTTCTTTCAGTTACTGATATTACTGATATAATAGTGAGGTTTTATGTTATTTTCATTTATTTTGCAAACTACTGACTTTAACTTGAAGTGATATAACTATAGGTCACTGCCCTGACGTAGCATAATGAATAGACCATGGGTCTATTCAATTCAGTATACGCTACGAATTCCATAACAGGGCACCAATGAATAAGGAAGCTTGGCTTTTCGATTCTGTTTTCGATAGCTTGCACCTGCAATTTTTGAATAGTTATGTAACAAACTACTCAGCTCTTTCAGACATGGCATCAATTAATGAATTGAAGAAAAGAAAACGACCCTCCCTTCATTGAGAGAATATTTTTGGCAAATGCGAGGATTACCAAAGAGGTAGTAATAGCATTCCTGACATTGCAACAATGATCACATTATTTTGATGTATTGTCCCTAAAGGTAGCCTACTCCTTGTCTGGAGGACAAGCACTTTCAATAGACTGGGGCTGTATAGTCTCATTTCAAGAAAGGAAAACGATTTCGGGACAGTTCAAAAAATGCTGAGAAATGTAAATTCACATGATATACCGTTTTAAAAACCAGTAAGACATGGTTTTAGGACAAGAAGCAGGAGATAATTCATTGCTCGACAGTCTTGACTTTATTTGAAACAGAGCATCCAATATACCTGATATCTAATAGTACACTGTCAAATAAAAGAAATAACTAATAATTTTTAAACAAAATTATAGACCTCTTTACCCGAGACTGTGGGTCGATTGTAAGGCACTATATGATTGTGCTCGGGTATACAGGCGAGGTGGGGAATTCTTTCAATAGACTTAAATGTAAAAGGCCCTTTGTATATCACTTCGTGTAATTAGTTTAGGGCGCTTTTATTAAATGTATAGGACAGGCAAAGCCCTGTTCATCGTTGTTTTCATGTTGCAAAGTACAGACTGGAAAAGGGATAGAACGGGACCGTAGAGAGTAAATAAAATAAGGAAATTGTAATTGAAAATGTAAAACAACGTCATAAACCTGGCACTAGGAGGCTCTTGAATCCAGTTTTAAAAATGGACATGGCTTTGTGGCTAACGCTACCAGCCGCCGGCTACGATGACTGACTGTCCGCCAGCTAGCCCCCTAATTTTTTTTTTTGGGGGGCCCTCATAATTTGAAAAATCCCCCTCCCCCCCTCTTAAGCGCCAGGGAAGGGGGCCCATCTCCAAAAAAAGGTAAAATTAACGTGGGATTAAAATTAACTAGGGTTGGGGGCCCGTCACCCCCCCCCCTCCCCTGGTTCCACCACTGACCCCCACACCCCCCCCCCCAAAAAAAAAGGTCCTTTTTGAGGAATAGCAATAAATATAGACTTTGAGTGAGATGAAAAATGGGTTTAACATCAGTTTTTCTTTTTAAAAGATTTACACACAAAAAAACACTAGCTGCCTATCCACTAGACTACTGTGCCACACTGCTAATCTCCATGTATTTTTTTAATATTAATACCCATCGTTGTAGATGTAGGAAAAGACGTTTTTCTTTTTCAACGATTAAAAAAAAAAAAAGCACTAGCTGGGTGTCGAACCTCATACCTTCCGGTTACCTGGCGATTGCCTATCCACTAGACTACTGTGCCACACTGCTAATCTCCATGTATTTTGTTCATATTAATACCCATCGTTGTAGATGTAGGAAAAGACGTTTTTCTTTTTCAACGATTAAAAAAAAAAAAAGCACTAGCTGGGTGTCGAACCTCATACCTTCCGGTTACCTGGCGATTGCCTATCCACTAGACTACTGTGCCACACTGCTAATCTCCATGTATTTTGTTCATATTAATACCCATCGTTGTAGATGTAGCAAAATACGTTTTTCTTTTTCAACGATTAAAAAAAAAAAAGCACTAGCTGGGTGTCGAACCTCATACCTTCCGGTTACCTGGCGATTGCTTATCCACTAGACTACTGTGCCACACTGCTAATCTTCATGTATTTTGTTCATATTAATACCCATCGTTATAGATGTAGCAAAATACGTTTTTCTTTTTCAACGATTAAAAAAAAAAAAAGCACTAGCTGGGTGTCGAACCTCATACCTTCCGGTTACCTGGCGATTGCCTATCCACTAGACTACTGTGCCACACTGCTAATCTCCATGTATTTTGTTCATATTAATACCCATCGTTGTAGATGTAGCAAAATACGTTTTTCTTTTTCAAAGATTTAAAAAAAAAAAACACTAGCTGGGTGTCGAACCTCATACCTTCCGGTTACCTGGCGATTGCTTATCCACTAGACTACTGTGCCACACTGCTAATCTCCATGTATTTTGTTCATATTAATACCCATCGTTGTAGATGTAGCAAAATGCGTTTTTCTTTTTCAACGATTTAAAAAAAAGCACTAGCTGGGTGTCGAACCTCATACCTTCCGGTTACCTGGCGATTGCCTATCCACTAGACTAAAGTTTCACACTGTCAATCTCCATGTATTTTTTCATATTGATACCTATTGTTGTAGATGTAGCAAAAGACGTATTCTAACTAATTCAAAGAGTCGTTTTTTTTTTAAAGAGTATCACGTGTTATTTACTCCTTTGTTGAGAAGGTTGGGGGGGGGGGCTGTCCACTTAAAAAAAAAGAGAAATGAACAAGTCAATATCATGGGGTGAAGAAAAAAATGATACAAATACATGGGCAATAAACGAGAAGCTGGGAGTCGAACCGAGTACATTGCATTGTGAAGCGATCAGTCTTATCCACAAGACCACCTTGCCTCACTGCTATTAACTGGTTCGATTGTTGTTGTTAACTCTTTCTGCATGTTAATGATTTTACAAAATATGCAGATTTAATGCTTTCGGGATGCATGAATATTGTTATTTTTGTAGTCCGATGCTGTCAAGATTGCCCGTAAATTTTTCTTTCAGTTACTGATATTACTGATATAATAGTGAGGTTTTATGTTATTTTCATTTATTTTGCAAACTACTGACTTTAACTTGAAGTGATATAACTATAGGTCACTGCCCTGACGTAGCATAATGAATAGACCATGGGTCTATTCAATTCAGTATACGCTACGAATTCCATAACAGGGCACCAATGAATAAGGAAGCTTGGCTTTTCGATTCTGTTTTCGATAGCTTGCACCTGCAATTTTTGAATAGTTATGTAACAAACTACTCAGCTCTTTCAGACATGGCATCAATTAATGAATTGAAGAAAAGAAAACGACCCTCCCTTCATTGAGAGAATATTTTTGGCAAATGCGAGGATTACCAAAGAGGTAGTAATAGCATTCCTGACATTGCAACAATGATCACATTATTTTGATGTATTGTCCCTAAAGGTAGCCTACTCCTTGTCTGGAGGACAAGCACTTTCAATAGACTGGGGCTGTATAGTCTCATTTCAAGAAAGGAAAACGATTTCGGGACAGTTCAAAAAATGCTGAGAAATGTAAATTCACATGATATACCGTTTTAAAAACCAGTAAGACATGGTTTTAGGACAAGAAGCAGGAGATAATTCATTGCTCGACAGTCTTGACTTTATTTGAAACAGAGCATCCAATATACCTGATATCTAATAGTACACTGTCAAATAAAAGAAATAACTAATAATTTTTAAACAAAATTATAGACCTCTTTACCCGAGACTGTGGGTCGATTGTAAGGCACTATATGATTGTGCTCGGGTATACAGGCGAGGTGGGGAATTCTTTCAATAGACTTAAATGTAAAAGGCCCTTTGTATCACTTCGTGTAATTAGTTTAGGGCGCTTTTATTAAATGTATAGGACAGGCAAAGCCCTGTTCATCGTTGTTTTCATGTTGCAAAGTACAGACTGGAAAAGGGATAGAACGGGACCGTAGAGAGTAAATAAAATAAGGAAATTGTAATTGAAAATGTAAAACAACGTCATAAACCTGGCACTAGGAGGCTCTTGAATCCAGTTTTAAAAATGGACATGGCTTTGTGGCTAACGCTACCAGCCGCCGGCTACGATGACTGACTGTCCGCCAGCTAGCTGACTGTCCGCCAGCTAGCTGACTGTCCGCCAGCTAGCCCCCTAATTTTTTTTTGGGGGGGGCCCTCATAATTTGAAAAATCCCCCTCCCCCCCTCTTAAGCGCCAGGGAAGGGGGCCCATCTCCAAAAAAAGGTAAAATTAACGTGGGATTAAAATTAACTAGGGTTGGGGGCCCGTCACCCCCCCCCCTCCCCTGGTTCCACCACTGACCCCCACACCCCCCCCCCCAAAAAAAAGGTCCTTTTTGAGGAATAGCAATAAATATAGACTTTGAGTGAGATGAAAAATGGGTTTAACATCAGTTTTTCTTTTTAAAAGATTTACACACAAAAAAACACTAGCTGCCTATCCACTAGACTACTGTGCCACACTGCTAATCTCCATGTATTTTTTTAATATTAATACCCATCGTTGTAGATGTAGGAAAAGACGTTTTTCTTTTTCAACGATTTAAAAAAAAAGCACTAGCTGGGTGTCGAACCTCATACCTTCCGGTTACCTGGCGATTGCCTATCCACTAGACTACTGTGCCACACTGCTAATCTCCATGTATTTTGTTCATATTAATACCCATCGTTGTAGATGTAGCAAAATACGTTTTTCTTTTTCAACGATTAAAAAAAAAAAAGCACTAGCTGGGTGTCGAACCTCATACCTTCCGGTTACCTGGCGATTGCTTATCCACTAGACTACTGTGCCACACTGCTAATCTCCATGTATTTTGTTCATATTAATACCCATCGTTATAGATGTAGCAAAATACGTTTTTCTTTTTCAACGATTTAAAAAAAAAGCACTAGCTGGGTGTCGAACCTCATACCTTCCGGTTACCTGGCGATTGCCTATCCACTAGACTACTGTGCCACACTGCTAATCTCCATGTATTTTGTTCATATTAATACCCATCGTTGTAGATGTAGCAAAATACGTTTTTCTTTTTCAACGATTTATACAAAAAAAAGCACTAGCTGGGTGTCGAACCTCATACCTTCCGGTTACCTGGCGATTGCCTATCAACTAGACTACTGTGCCACACTGCTAATCTCCATGTATTTTGTTCATATTAATACCCATCGTTGTAGATGTAGCAAAATGCGTTTTTCTTTTTCAACGATTAAAAAAAAAAAAGCACTAGCTGGGTGTCGAACCTCATACCTTCCGGTTACCTGGCGATTGCCTATCCACTAGACTACTGTGCCACACTGCTAATCTCCATGTATTTTGTTCATATTAATACCCATCGTTATAGATGTATCACTTCGTGTAATTAGTTTAGGGCGCTTTTATTAAATGTATATGACAGGCAAAGCCCTGTTCATCGTTGTTTTCATGTTGCACAGTACAGACTGGAAAAGGGATAGTATACGGGACAGTAGAGATTAAATAAAACGAAAATGTAAAACGTATTAAATCTGGCACTAGGAGGCTCTTGAATCAGTTTTAAAAATTGACATGGCTTTGTGGCTGACGAGATCCAGCTAGCCGATGAGATCCGGCTACCCCCCCCCCCCCCAAGGGCGGATCCAGTCGGTGGCAGGGTAGGGGGGCCCATCTCGTGAGAAAATATTTAGGACCGATAATTCGCTCAGTGGGGGGGGGGGTAGTGAGCACCAATTTCTTTCTTTTTTGGCCCTCGAAAAAAAATTAAAAATTGCCCCCCACCCCCTTAAGCGCCCATCTCCAAAAAAAGGTAAAATTCAATTGCTCACCCCCCCCCCCCTGCATTAGGACCCTATTTTCTTTCTTTTTTTTAATCAACAACAACAACAACAATAATAAAATTGGAGAAAACAAATATTATTTTTTAACACCTGGATTTCCCGGCAAAATATATGAATTATTTGTAATTTGAGTTTCTGATACTTCATTAGATCAATGAGGTGTATTGTATTGTTTTCACTTGTCTCGTTCTCGCTCTCTTTCTCTTTCTCTCTCACTCTCTCTCTCTCTCTCTCTCTCTCTCTCTCTCTCTCGCTCATTTGGACTGAAAAAGTATTGAATGTAATAATGTTTGATATACAGATACAAACAGAATTCCTGTCGGCAAGAGCCGACGTAAAGCTCAGTGTTTAGGGCGGGTTTCGAGGGAGTTAGCTTATAAACCATGATGACACACTTACACAAACTTACTATATTCATTACCGAACAAAACACGAAGAAGGAGCCCCTCAAGACCATAGGTGTAAAAATTCTTTCGAAATTTAACAACTTTAGCCATTATGGACTGTATGGAATTTAAAAATATCAGAATATTCTTCCGGCGGAAGTGAAATGGTGAAAGCCCTCCCCCTTCCCATGTTCTGAACAAGAAGATGAGGGTGTTATGTTTCGGTATGACAGGCGTGTGATATCCTTTTGCTCCCCCTCCCCCCCCCCCCCCCCCCCCCCCCACCGAGACCGAGCGCCAGATACGCCACTGGTCACCATTGGCGTACTGATGGAGGGGGCAGTTTATTAATTTATTTATTATTTATTCGGCAATTCACACAAAATATAACAATGTAAATATAAGTAAACAAACATTAAGAGAATGTCAATTATAAATGCACATTCTTCCTGGAGGTCCTCAGTGAGTGCATCAGTAATGGATGATGGGGAAGAGGAAAGCAAACTAAATCACTGTAACCGTAATTGTCCCTCTTCTCGACCAACTGGTGCGCCCAGAAGACCTGCAAAATATAGCATGAAGGTAATTAAAATGTATAACATTTCATAAATAAACCAGCTAACAAAAACAAAGCACAAGGAAGAAATGCAATTTAAACTTGGTTTATTTATAATTCGATACCGGAAATTTTACAAATGTGTTTAGGGAATTTTTCCTCACTTTTTAGTAAGTTATACTTTTTTATGCGTTTGTTGGAAAATGTAAAAATGTCAGGCAAGAAATAAGCTTATGTTAGGGACCGCGAAACGGTGGGGCTCGGGGGGCTTGCGCTACCCCAGGAAAAGTATATTAAAGAGAAAGAGAAAAGAAGAGAGAAAAAAGAAATAGTGACTTGCCAGTGTCACAAAATAATGAGGTATCAAAATATGCTCATCTGACCTTGATTAAATGCCTAAAACCCCTGAGCTTCCGGTACGGGGCTCTGTCCCCTGGATTCCACGTAGGGCCTAGGGGGAATCGAGGTCCCTCCAGAAAAAGAGAAATAGAAAGAAAGAGAGAAAGAAAGGAAGAATAGTGACCTGCCAGTGTCACAAAATAATGAGGTATCAAAAAATGCTCATCTGACCGTGATCAAATGCCCAAATCCCTGAGCTTCCGGGGCTCTATCCCCTGGATTCCACCTAGGGCGGGCCCCTGGATGCTCATCTGACCGTAATTTAATGTCTAAGAAAAGACCGAGCTTCAGGGGGCTCCCCCACGGGAACCCACGCCAATTAGTGACCTGCCGGTGTCACAAATAAGGTATCAAAATATGCTCATCTGACCAAGAAGTTACTAGCTCTGACCGTAACCAAAAGCCTAAAACCCTGAGCTTCCGGGGGGCTCCACCCTTTGGCCCCCGCCGGGGCTTTCCCCTAGACCCCAGGCCGATTTACTCTACACTCTATCTGATTGTAAATACTTTAGCCTTTCCCCACCCACTTTGAAAAACGTTCAGCGGGGCCTGCATGTAAGAGTGGTGGAGATGCGGATTATCCGCGCCTGTGCTCATGTACATAATTAGGATTGATTAAGCCCTACCCGAAGGTAAGAAGGGGCTAGGTTATGAACGCATTTAAACGCGATTTAACCCTAAAAAGGCCGGGCTATTGGAGGTCTTAGTACGGCCGGGGTGCATTATTGCCCCCCCCCCCCCCCATAAGATCTCGGCCGTGAGGCGGCCGATCTCCGCGAAAATTTGCATGCATATCAAGTGAATTGTATAGAATGCTATGATGATTTCAATTTTTTGAAAAAATCACTCATTTGCATATTTATGGTAATTTATGCAAATAAGGTCATACAAATCACATTTTTACCCATAAATCATATATTATTCATATTTAAGCATTCTTTTTCACTACATATATTCATTAGATCATTCTGAATAATAATACGACAAAAAATTGGAAGAGCCAGCTTATTCATTATGTTATCCCTTGTTTTGATAATTTTTTATTTCATTGTTTTTTTAACTTTTAACTTAACAATTCAACTATTTTGACTCCCAAAACAACCTCCTAAACTTTAAACAAGACCCAATAACCAATGTTTGATCTGTTTTTAGGAAAAATGACTTTTCCATATTTTGTACACAAATCACGAAAATGAGCGAATTTCAGGCTGACATGCAAAGACAAAAGGTCACGTGACCTTGTAACCGTATGTCCGATTTTCAAAAAAAAATTAGAAGTTGCGCAAGACTCGAAAGAAAAAAGTCACCGAGCGGCGGGGCGCCATCCATATGCGTTCCCGAACAATCAGAAAAATCGTTGAGGGGGACATGATGCCCCCCCCCCCGGCCTTATTAGGGTTAACTCAAACCGTTTGCACATCCGTTCGTGTATTGAACGTATACTTAAATAAAAAGACGAAGATACGCATGAAGGGATCGAGGGTCGCTTACTTTGATGCTATGTCACACAGATCTAAGTAGTAAATATTCGAATATCCCTGACCTGATGCCAGCTATTGATAATAGAACTGAATAGCGTAGCTTCCTATTAATTGACGCCATAGTAGGGAATACCACGCATAATGAATTAATAAACCATTTTTCTATTCATTACTAGTACTATATAGGTCAAGCAGCTACAAAGTGGGTGTATTGGGTTTTTACAGACGTGTATCAATCAGATATGATTATTTACGTCTGGGGACCGACCTTTAAAGACCGTCAACACTACTGGGCCAGAAGGGATTAGACCACACAGCGTGGTCACTGACAGGTGGCTATCTCATTAACTCAGCTCTCAACTAACATAAGAAAAAGAGGATCATGGGGGACCAACAGGCACCGATTGGGGAAGTTTTCTATATAGAGGGAGCAAGTAGCTACAAGTAGGACTGTGGGGCTTTAAACGTCACCATCCGAAAGATGTGACTCAATTTTCAACCTGCGTCCTCGGCCGAATCAGTTTGTAACTCCCATTGTTAAGTGGACTATAGGCGCACGCCACAACGCCTTGTTTGAAAAATAAATAATAATAATAATAATATAAAAACTCACTATCTGATTAGTTACAAAAATAAAGTTGTTTTTTTACGGGCAATCTTGACAACATCGGACTTACCCCAAAAGCATAACAGCAGTAATTTTGTATTTTTTGGTAAAGTCATTGACATTAGAAAGGGATGAGATATAGGAGCAAACTAGATAATAACAGTTAAATAGCATCAAATTTCAATTGTGCATCAAAAGTTGTAATTAAAATCATAAGAAATAAAAAGCATATGACTTGAGATGAGTTTTGAATATCATTATATTAATTTCATAGAGTTAGAATAACATTAAATGCTTTCAAAAGCATCAAATTATGTGACCTTCTTACATTAATATCACATGCAGGATTCCATAATTATCATTCATTTTGTTAAAGTTTGCAACAATATTGTATAGTGGATGTACTGTACATACTGAAATCGTGCTTGAACAAGCAACAAAATGACCCCTCCCTTACCTTTCCTATCTAATACCCTATAGTTAATGTGCCACTTATCCGAATAATAAACCCGATGCCCTACCCCTCTATCTTTCACCCCCCCCCCCCCTCCCCATCCCCCTCTCCGTCAATAATTGCGTTATGCCATTGGAATGACTATATACAATATTTTAGCAATACCATATAATTTGTTTGAATGGAAAGTAAATGCCACTGAGCAATGTTATAATTATAATCAAACAGGTGATTGTATATTATGCATATGTTCTTTTTTTGTAACGAAGTCATTAAGTTTTGGAATGAAGTTGAAAGGAATATAAAGAGATATTTCATGTCTAATTTTAATCTCAAACCATGTCATCTATTGTTTGGTATTGATTTTATTCAAAGAAAGAAAAAGATGTTGATATTAAAAGCTTTGTTGGAAAAGAATTTAAAAGAAAAGAACAAAAGAAAGACTTCTTCATATTGTGTTTTACCTATTAAATTTTCGTTTACAGATCGAAGAAAATATTAGAAAACCATGTATATCCCTCCAGAAATGGAGGCAAATGCTAAAAATGTGAATATGTTTATATTATTATAAAAGCATAAAAAAAGACCTGGGGGTGTTTCATAAAGCTGTTCGTAAAGTTACGCATGACTTTACGAACGACTTATATATGAAAAGCCAAATGGATGCTCAATCATTATTAACTGCATCAAATAAAGTTGAACTGTGCAGATGTAGATTAACATTCTTATTATAACAAACATGTTTAATGCAAAGTATATTTTGTGCCATAATTTAATTTAGGTTATTGGAAATATCAGAAAAAACTTTGGGCATCCTATCTGGCACTTCATATACAAGTCATTCGTAAAGTCATGCGTAACTTTACGAACAGCTTTATGAAACACCCCCCTGAAATGGTTATTTTACACACAAAAAATACTATACTCCGGGGTTGGACGATCTCAGTCAGTGGCGTATAGCAGGGGTCCACTTACTAAGGGGGGCACTGAAACGATGGGAGAATCGGTCTTACTCTCTTTTCCCGCCATTTTAATATATATTTTTCATCCCCCCCCCCCTTCTAGATTGGGCGGGGGGGGGGGAGATGACCCTGTGTCATTGGTAGGTACGACATCGTTGAGTGTTCAGAGGTAGGAAGGTAAGATGTCGTCTTTGACAGGCACATCTAACTGGAAGCAGGGTGGGTAGCTTGGATCACTGATAGCCGGCCTCTTCATGGTGAAGGACAAAATGTCATAGGTTGTCCTTCCGTCTATCGCCAGTTGACTCAAGATCTTTCCGAGGACCGGGGCCATTCTAGGTAGCAAATGCAAACATTTAATCAATTCCAGACTTTCCTATAGCTTCACAACCATTACACTTGTATTTAACTTACTTGGCATTGATAATGTACTTTATAATTTCAGAAAGATGACAAGATTGTTTTATCTTTCTGTTTATCCTCCTTTTCCATGTTTCTCTCCCAATTCCTCGTTTTCCATATTATATTTCTTGCCTTTTTTTTTCTTTCTTCTTCTTCGTCTTGCTGTGATTTTTCTTCCTCCTTTTTCTCCTTTTCTCTTTTTTCTCATTTTCTTCATTTTTAGAGGAAAACATAGAAACGCAAACATACCCATTAAATATGGTTTTCCGGTGCTCTAACATTATTTTGCTCTATAGCGACAATCGCTCTTTTTGATGTAGGGTTATGGTTAGTATCAGGGTTATATGTTTGTATAGTGTTTAGTCCAAGGTTGTAATAAAGAGTATTTCGGTAAAAGTAGGATGTTGACGAAGCAATTATCGCAGGAATATTTGTCACCACAACCCCACCACACCCCTTCTCCCTTCATTCCTTTCTTATCACCCCCCCCCCCACCCCTTGGGGGCCCGGGGCAAGCGAAATTTAACTTACTTGTAGGCGTGGGCAGCACCAACAAACACTATTATATCACGATGTCCAGCCTCCTCGCATGTATCCATTATGTAATTTCTGTCAGGAGTCAGGGCGTACAAGCAAGTTTTGGTGTAAAGGGTTGGTCCAAGGGCCTAGAACGCGATTAAAAGTTGAAAACGTGAATGCAATATGATTAACATGAACTAAGATGATCAGAAATAAATCATGTTTTCAAACTTCTACATTTTTTACGAGATGTGAGGTTAAGTGATGGAATCATGAGAGGACTTTGGCATACAGTTTTTGGAAATACGAGTTTTGATGAAGCGAATTAACATCCATCGCAAGACAGGAACGCGTTTCTGATTGGTCAAAGTTTACAGCGTGTTATAGGTGATGTCCGTACTTCTTTTACATAACAGGTTGTTTAATTCGATAACCCGTAAATGATGATGATCATCATCATCATCATTATCATCATCATCATTACCATAATCGTGATGATGATCAATATCATAATCATTATCATCATCATAATCATCATCATCATCACCATCATCTTCGTCGTCATAATCATCATCATCCTCTTTATTATAATCATCTTCATTATAGCCATCGTCGTCATCGTCATCATCATCATTATCACCGGGCATGGTGGTTCAGTGGTTTAGAGCGCCCGCCTCATGAACGGGAGGTCGTGGGTTCGAACCCGGCCGAGTCATACCAAAGACTCATAACAATGGGACCTTCTGCCTTCTAGCTAGGCGCTCAGCATATTAGATTTGAGAAGGGTAGTAATAACATATTATGTTATGCAAGTGGCTACCCTGGATAAATAAAACGTTAGTATTACTATTATCATCAGCGTTGTACTAATTCTATGAATTATTTTTAGACAGAAGAACGTATGGCTCCTCTGAATCCCTCTTAGTCTTAGTGAGATCAAACATTAAAATAATGTTAATAACCTCCTACAACCGGGCGGATATTTGTCTATATTATTATCATACTCAGGCGCGTACGCAGGGGGGGGGGGGGGGGGGGGTTTGGGGTGAAACCCCCCCCCCTCGAGTTTTTTTTATGTGTATGTTTTGTGTATGTTTTTAGTGAAAACCCCCCCCCCTTTTGATTTTTTTTTTTTTTATTTAAAAAAAAAAAAAAATTATGCCAATGGCTGACCTAAAAAAGGTGACCTTACCCCCCCCCCCCCAACGGAACAAGATGTCAAATTTTCAAATTTCGAGACCAAAAAAAATGTCCGCTTACCCCCCCCCCCCCCCCCCCCTCCCCCCCCCCCCCCCCCCCCCCCCCCACTGAGCGACTTTTCGGCTGTCAAATTTTCAAATTTCGAGACCAAAAAAAAAAAATGTCCGCTTACCCCCCCCCCCCCTCCCACTGAGCGACTTTTCGGCTGGCTGAGTCGTTGCGATTTTTTTTGGACTCCCCCCCCCCCCCCAAAAAAAGTGTCCGCTTACCCCCCCCCCCCCCCCCCCCCCCCCCCCCCCCCCCCCCCCCCCCCCACTGAGCGACTTTTCGGCCGGCGCGAGAGGGGGAAACTGAATTCAGACAAAATTAATAGGGCTTATTAAGTGTCGAAAACGGCACAACGAATCGTGTTCTTTCTCTAATAGTTTAAGGAAACGTCAAAGCTTTCGCGCTTCGCGCGAGAGGGGAAAGCTAATAGGGCTTATTTAGAGTCCGACGAAACGGTACAACGAATCGTGTACTTTCTCTAATAATATGAGGAAACGTCAAAGCTTTCGCGCTTCGCGCGAGAGGGGGAAACTGAATTCAGACAAAATTAATAGGACTTATTTAGAGTCGAAAACGGTACAACGAATCGTGTCCTTTCTCTAATAATATGAGGAAACGTCAAAGCTTTCGCGCTTCGCGCGAGAGGGGGAAACTGAATTCAGATGAAAAGAGCTTAATAGGAGTCGAAAACGGTACGATGAATCGTCTTCCTTTCTCTATATTGTGATGAAACGCCAAAAATTCCGCGCTTCGCGCGGAAGGGGAAAACTTCATTTAGACGAGTCGAGAACGGTACAACGAATCGTCTCCTTTCTCTAATAATATGAGGAAACGTCAAAGTTTCGCGCTTTGCGCGAGAGGGGGAAACTGAATTCAGATGAAAAGAGCTTAATAAGAGTCGAAAACGGTACGATGAATCGTCTTCCTTTCTCTATATTGTGATGAAACGCCAAAAATTCCGCGCTTCGCGCTGAAGGGGAAAACTTCATTTAGACGAGTCGAGAACGGTACAACGAATCGTCTTCTGTCTCTAATAGTTTAAGGAAACGTCAAAGCTTCCGCGCTTCACGCGAGAGGGGAAAACTAATAGGGCTTACTTAGAGTCCGACGAAAACGGTACAACGAATCGTGTACTTTCTCTAATAATATGAGGAAACGTCAAAGTTTCGCGCTTTGCGCGAGAGGGGGAAACTGAATTCAGACAAAATTAATAGGACTTTTTTAGAGTCGAAAACGGTACAACGAATCGTGTCCTTTCTCTAATAATATGAGGAAACGTCAAAGCTTTCGCGCTTCGCGCGAGAGGGGGAAACTGAATTCAGATGAAAAGAGCTTAATAAGAGTCGAAAACGGTACGATGAATCGTCTTCCTTTCTCTATATTGTGATGAAACACCAAAAATTCCGCGCTTCGCGCGGAAGGGGAAAACTTCATTTAGACGAGTCGAGAACGGTACAACGAATCGTCTCCTTTCTCTAATAATTTAAAGATTAACGTCAAAGCTTCCGCGCTCCGCGCGAGAGGGGGAAACTGAATTCAGACAAAATTAATAGGGCTTATTAAGTGTCGAAAACGGCACAACGAATCGTGTTCTTTCTCTAATAGTTTAAGGAAACGTCAAAGCTTTCGCGCTTCGCGCGAGAGGGGAAAGCTAATAGGGCTTATTTAGAGTCCGACGAAACGGTACAACGAATCGTGTACTTTCTCTAATAATATGAGGAAACGTCAAAGCTTTCGCGCTTCGCGCGAGAGGGGGAAACTGAATTCAGATGAATAGGGCTTATTAAGAGTCGAAAACGGTACGACGAATCGTCTTCTTTCTCTAATAATTTATTTAAGAGTCAAAGCTTTCGCGCTTTGCGCGCGAGGGGGAAACTGAATTCAGATGAATAGGGCTTAATAACAGTCGAAAACGGTACGATCAATCGTCTTCCTTTCTCTTTATTGTGATGAAACGCCGAAAATTCCGCGTTTCGCGCGGAAGGGGAAAACTTCATTTAGACGAGTCGAGAACGGTACAACGAATCGTCTCCTTTCTCTAATAATATGAGGAAACGTCAAAGTTTCGCGCTTTGCGCGAGAGGGGGAAACTGAATTCAGATGAAAAGAGCTTAATAAGAGTCGAAAACGGTACGATGAATCGTCTTCCTTTCTCTATATTGTGATGAAACGCCAAAAATTCCGCGCTTCGCGCGGAAGGGGAAAACTTCATTTAGACGAGTCGAGAACGGTACAACGAATCGTCTTCTGTCTCTAATAGTTTAAGGAAACGTCAAAGCTTCCGCGCTTCGCGCGAGAGGGGAAAACTAATAGGGCTTACTTAGAGTCCGACGAAAACGGTACAACGAATCGTGTACTTTCTCTAATAATATGAGGAAACGTCAAAGTTTCGCGCTTTGCGCGAGAGGGGGAAACTGAATTCAGACAAAATTAATAGGACTTATTTAGAGTCGAAAACGGTACAACGAATCGTGTCCTTTCTCTAATAATATGAGGAAACGTCAAAGCTTTCGCGCTTCGCGCGAGAGGGGGAAACTGAATTCAGATGAAAAGAGCTTAATAGGAGTCGAAAACGGTACGATGAATCGTCTTCCTTTCTCTATATTGTGATGAAACGCCAAAAATTCCGCGCTTCGCGCGGAAGGGAAAAACTTCATTTAGACGAGTCGAGAACGGTACAACGAATCGTCTCCTTTCTCTAATAATTCAAAGAAACGTCAAAGCTTCCGCGCTCCGCACGAGAGGGGGAAACTGAATTCAGACAAAATTAATAGGGCTTATTAAGTGTCGAAAACGGCACAACGAATCGTGTTCTTTCTCTAATAGTTTAAGGAAACGTCAAAGCTTTCGCGCTTCGCGCGAGAGGGGAAAGCTAATAGGGCTTATTTAGAGTCCGACGAAACGGTACAACGAATCGTGTACTTTCTCAAATAATATGAAGCAACGTCAAAGCTTTCGCGCTTCGCGCGAGAGGGGGAAACTGAATTCAGATGAATAGGGCTTATTAAGAGTCGAAAACGGTACGACGAATCGTCTTCTTTCTCTAATAATTTATTTAAGAGTCAAAGCTTTCGCGCTTTGCGCGAGAGGGGGAAACTGAATTCAGATGAATAGGGCTTAATAACAGTCGAAAACGGTACGATCAATCGTCTTCCTTTCTCTATATTGTGATGAAACGCAAAAAAAATTCCGCGCTTCGCGCGGAAGGGGAAAACTTCATTTAGACGAGTCGAGAACGGTACAACGAATCGTCTCCTTTCTCTAATAATATGAGGAAACGTCAAAGTTTCGCGCTTTGCGCGAGAGGGGGAAACTGAATTCAGATGAAAAGAGCTTAATAAGAGTCGAAAACGGTACGATGAATCGTCTTCCTTTCTCTATATTGTGATGAAACGCCAAAAATTCCGCGCTTCGCGCTGAAGGGGAAAACTTCATTTAGACGAGTCGAGAACGGTACAACGAATCGTCTTCTGTCTCTAATAGTTTAAGGAAACGTCAAAGCTTCCGCGCTTCACGCGAGAGGGGAAAACTAATAGGGCTTACTTAGAGTCCGACGAAAACGGTACAACGAATCGTGTACTTTCTCTAATAATATGAGGAAACGTCAAAGTTTCGCGCTTTGCGCGAGAGGGGGAAACTGAATTCAGACAAAATTAATAGGACTTTTTTAGAGTCGAAAACGGTACAACGAATCGTGTCCTTTCTCTAATAATATGAGGAAACGTCAAAGCTTTCGCGCTTCGCGCGAGAGGGGGAAACTGAATTCAGATGAAAAGAGCTTAATAAGAGTCGAAAACGGTACGATGAATCGTCTTCCTTTCTCTATATTGTGATGAAACACCAAAAATTCCGCGCTTCGCGCGGAAGGGGAAAACTTCATTTAGACGAGTCGAGAACGGTACAACGAATCGTCTCCTTTCTCTAATAATTTAAAGATTAACGTCAAAGCTTCCGCGCTCCGCGCGAGAGGGGGAAACTGAATTCAGACAAAATTAATAGGGCTTATTAAGTGTCGAAAACGGCACAACGAATCGTGTTCTTTCTCTAATAGTTTAAGGAAACGTCAAAGCTTTCGCGCTTCGCGCGAGAGGGGAAAGCTAATAGGGCTTATTTAGAGTCCGACGAAACGGTACAACGAATCGTGTACTTTCTCTAATAATATGAGGAAACGTCAAAGCTTTCGCGCTTCGCGCGAGAGGGGGAAACTGAATTCAGATGAATAGGGCTTATTAAGAGTCGAAAACGGTACGACGAATCGTCTTCTTTCTCTAATAATTTATTTAAGAGTCAAAGCTTTCGCGCTTTGCGCGCGAGGGGGAAACTGAATTCAGATGAATAGGGCTTAATAACAGTCGAAAACGGTACGATCAATCGTCTTCCTTTCTCTTTATTGTGATGAAACGCCGAAAATTCCGCGTTTCGCGCGGAAGGGGAAAACTTCATTTAGACGAGTCGAGAACGGTACAACGAATCGTCTCCTTTCTCTAATAATATGAGGAAACGTCAAAGTTTCGCGCTTTGCGCGAGAGGGGGAAACTGAATTCAGATGAAAAGAGCTTAATAAGAGTCGAAAACGGTACGATGAATCGTCTTCCTTTCTCTATATTGTGATGAAACGCCAAAAATTCCGCGCTTCGCGCGGAAGGGGAAAACTTCATTTAGACGAGTCGAGAACGGTACAACGAATCGTCTTCTGTCTCTAATAGTTTAAGGAAACGTCAAAGCTTCCGCGCTTCGCGCGAGAGGGGAAAACTAATAGGGCTTACTTAGAGTCCGACGAAAACGGTACAACGAATCGTGTACTTTCTCTAATAATATGAGGAAACGTCAAAGTTTCGCGCTTTGCGCGAGAGGGGGAAACTGAATTCAGACAAAATTAATAGGACTTATTTAGAGTCGAAAACGGTACAACGAATCGTGTCCTTTCTCTAATAATATGAGGAAACGTCAAAGCTTTCGCGCTTCGCGCGAGAGGGGGAAACTGAATTCAGATGAAAAGAGCTTAATAGGAGTCGAAAACGGTACGATGAATCGTCTTCCTTTCTCTATATTGTGATGAAACGCCAAAAATTCCGCGCTTCGCGCGGAAGGGGAAAACTTCATTTAGACGAGTCGAGAACGGTACAACGAATCGTCTCCTTTCTCTAATAATTCAAAGAAACGTCAAAGCTTCCGCGCTCCGCACGAGAGGGGGAAACTGAATTCAGACAAAATTAATAGGGCTTATTAAGTGTCGAAAACGGCACAACAAATCGTGTTCTTTCTCTAATAATATGAGGAAACGTCAAAACTTCCGCGCTTCGCGCGGGAGGGGGAAGCTACATTCAGATAAGGATTAAGAGTCGAGAACAATACACCGAATCGTCTGCTTTTTCTCATAATTTAATGAAACGTCAAAGGGAGGGGGAGAAACTGAATTCAGACAAGGATTAAGAGTCGAGAAGAGTACACCGGATCGTCTGCTTTTTCTCGTAGTTTAATGAAACGTCAAAGCTTCCGCGCTTTGCGCGGGAGGTGGGGGAACTGAATTCAGACAAGGATAAACAGTCGAGAACGGTTCAGCAAATCGTCTTTTTTTAATAATAATTTAATGAAACGTCATAGCTTTCGCGCTTCGCGCGGGAGGGGGGGGGGACTTCATTCAGCCAAGGATTAACAGTCGAAAACGGTACAATTAATCGTCTTCTTTTCCTAATAATAATTTAAGGAAACGTCTATGCTTCCGCGCTTCGCGCTGGAGGCCCATCACCCACACCCCCCTAATGAGCGCGCTTTTAAGTGATTCTCTTGCTCACTACCGCCCCTCCCTAAAATAAGATCCTACCTCCGCGCCTGCATTAAAATATAAAGCTATGATGCTGACTAAATTGAAGAAATAATTCGTATATTTATGTCGTCGAGGAAAATGACCATTTTGCGCATGTGCAAGTACTATAGATAGTCCATAGGAAAAACAATTTAGCCTTCGGCCCCAGGTTTATAGGGTTGAATTTGTAGATATTGGACATTTAATTTTGTCGGTAATTGGTGGCTAGTTTTGTCGGTAATCGTTTGCCTCTACACCCCCCACTGAAAAAGGTCTAGCGACGCCCCTGCTCCTGCCCGAGTTCCGAGGGCAGACAACGACACGTCAGCTTCGGAATTCCAACGAACTCAATATCCCAATGTGTAGAACCACGAGATAGCGCAAATCTGTTATCCCTACCATTGTACGGCTGATAAACTCAGATTTGAAAAAAGCTTGAAAGAAAAATAATCCATTCGTTTCGTTTGATTTTATCAATTCAAATTTCAAAACAATATATATACCTGTATTTTAAAAATTTGCAATCCAACAATGCAATTCTGTTAATCACATCTAGTTTGTTGCCGAATTTTTCCTCTTTTTTTAACAGCTATTTTTTTTTGTAAATTCAATTTTCAATAATAATTATATATCTTAATATGGATCTTGAAGCAAATACATTTGTATTAACCATGTTTTGACTATATATTTAAATATCTATTTATATTTAAATATCTATAATGAATATATCAATGACATTGCGGTTTGTGCTTTAGGATTCATTGTTTCATTTTGTAGTCGGTTGAAGTTGGTCTCAAAAATTATGCTGCATTTACATTGTACGGTATTATATTTGTATTATAGTTTATTAACACGTTATCCGATTATATATCTAGTTCTTCATTTCAGCCCATTTATCTGTCCTACTCTTTATCTGTCCCTTTTATTGTGTAGTCTCCTCGCCAGCTTCTCTTTCTCATTTCTCTACGCCCCCTCTCTCTCTCTCCCCTCTCTGTTATTATCTTACCAGTCCTTCTAATCTTCTGTTACATTTGTTTTATTGCCTTCTGTTACGCGATCGTTCTCCTTCAATTATCCTTTAGTCATCCGTTTCAATCTCTTCTGTCGTTAATCTTCTTTTCTTTGATCATTATCCTTGATTATTTATTGTGAATCGCCATGTATATGTATATGTTATGCTTTTGTATGTATCTTTTGTAAATTCAATTTGTTTCAGCCTCTGGCTGCTATTTGAATGTTTTTTAATCAATAAACCATATCAAATAATTACCATCATCAATATCAACATAAATATTATGATCAAAATCCTCGACGTTTAAATAATATTTTTATCAGTATTGACTACGAACTAAAAGGGTAAACGGATAAAGTAGAAGGGTTTCATCACCCTCGGACACAGCTCCGCTACGTAGTTCCTCTCTTTCCTCCTCCTCCTCTCATCGGGGATAAAAGTCCTGGTGTGAGGGGTAATAACAGGGTCGCCCAGATCGAGTCCAGTCTTGAACCCTGTGTTGCCGTGGATTGGTATGAAGTAAGGGGCAGCTGGCAACCCGGTGTGAAGGAAGACAACTGGAAATCTTGGGGGAGGAGAGGGGGGGAATAAGAGGGAATCTGAATCAGTAACCCCCACGCAAACCCACATTTGTTATGTTTTATTTAACGAGATTTGAAGAACAGATGAAATGACTTGTTACCTGTTCTCGCATTGGAAAATAGTGCCCCAATATTGTTGTACCTTCATTCTGCTCCGGCCCCCCCCCCCCCCCAACGAAACAACCAAGTTACGTACTTCTGTCTGTCAACATAATCCATTCTCGTAAACACTCGATCGCTCGATCGATCACTCGATCGCTCCCTTACCTACAAGAACCACATTGCCAACACAAAGGCAAAAGTTGGAGCCCGCAACAGCATCCTCAAGAAGCTAGCCAACACCAACTGGGGGGACTGATGCCAGAACAATCCGGACGACAGCCCTCGCGCTTTGCTTCTCTGCTGTGGAGTATGCATCACCAGTATGGAGTAGGTCGGCCCATGCACCCAAGATTGACCCAGCTCTAAATTCATCTTGCAGAGCGATCACTGGATGCCTAAGGCCAACTAAAGTAGAAGACATCTACCTGCTCTGCGGTATTGCCCCTCCACACGTCAGAAGGTTGGTCTTGTCCCAGAAAGAAAAGGACAAACAAGAAAACAATCCACTCCACCCACTCTTCGAACAACAGCCAGTGGGCAAGCGGCTCAAATCCAGACACAGCTTTCTGCACTCGGTAGAGCCTCTTAAAGGTAATACAAAGTTTTGGGAAATTTTGAAAATTGGGTGGATAGTGATTCTTTACAATTTTGATATATTTGGATGCCCATGTGGATGTTTTATAAGCACTATAAAATTTAGCCCCTAAAACATTTCTGTTTTCGAGAAAAATTGAATATAAAAATTTACCGGTGCTCCCGGTAAATTTTGATAAATTTCAAATAGCGCCTACGGCCGTACAAAGGTAGCTGCGACCATGAAAATCTCAAAATATGTAGTTGTGATATATAATTTCCAAACCGGAATAGCTAATCAGTCGATTTTAGTCAAGAAGCATTGTTTTATAGCTTAATGAATATATTGACCTTGAGAGGGAGCTATACAACATTAAAAGTTAATTATTTATAATTTCATTACTTTAGACTCGATTTCAACCGCGACAACGATCACTGAATATTGTAGGATAGTATATGCTTCCAATATGTTCATTTGAACCAAATTCATGACCCCATACCAAAACTTTGTAATATCTTTAATACTAGCCCTCACAACCAAAGGATGACTTTGTGGTCTAACCACCTTCAGACCACTCCACATAACAGGGGCGGATCTAGCTTTTTGCTAAGGGGGGGTTTGACCAAAATAATGACGATGCGGAGCATCGTCCACGAGCCGCGAAGCGGCGAGCCGATTTTTTTTGGGGTGTTTATTTGAACCCCGTAAGTGATGTTTTCCTGGCATATATTAACACAATGGAGACCATAAAAAGCAGTGCATGATAACGTCTTTTTAAATCAAGTAACAGTTAAATACACAGTTATATCCAGAGTTATCATGTGTTCGGTTAAGTTACCAGATGAGTTGAATATCTTCTCACAATATTTGCACTTGAAAGGGTTTCTCTCCAGCGTGCGTTCTTTTTTCTTTCTTTTTTTCTTTTTTTTTTCTCTTTTTTTCCTTTTTTTTTTTTTTTGGGGGGGGGGGGGGGGCCGCCCAAGGGGGGGTTTAAACCCCCGAAACCCCCCCCCCCCCGTAGATCCGCGCCTGCATAAACTCTCCCTCAGCCCGAAGGAATCCCTCGCAACCGGCTCCAGTGAAACTTGGCCTACCTGGCTTAGCCTCAACCGCCTAAGAACTGGCTACGGTCGATGCAGAGTCCTAATGCAGAGGTGGGGTCTAGGAGACGAACAAACGGCATGTGAATGCGGCCAGGAACAGACAATGGAACACCTGCTAGTCTGCCCACTCCTGCCAGAGCCATGCACCCAAGATGACCTGGAAGCCGTTAATTGCCGTGCCAAAGCCTGTGTGGACCACTGGACGGGACTTGTGTAGTGACTCGATAAGAAGAAGATTCTCGTAAACCACATTTTATCAACATGTCTTTTAGTTAACTCGCTCATAATTCACCCTTTATCCATTAATCTATCCATCCACCAATCTACCAATACATATATCTATCAGTTTTCATAATCCACATACCAACCCGTCTATTCTGAACTCGTTCATTTGAGGGTTTGCGAAGTAAATGACCTCTCGTTGTGTGACAGTGATTGGATCTTGACTCCGAGTATTGCTGACGAAACACCATTAACCCTTTATCCACCAGTCCGTCCATCCATCCATCCATCTATATATCTATCTATCTACCTATTTATCTTTCCATCTACCTATCTATCTATCCATCGACATATTTGTCATTTTGTGTAACTATCCATTTCATGTATCAGCCCACTCCTCTATATATCCATCTTATATATAGAAAGGTTTTATTGAACAAATTCCATCGTCGCAGTCTTACATACTGAATTACCATTGGAATACAATTGAAAAGTACATGTATTTATAAGTTAAAAGTACGTTATAGTCTTAGGACTATGACATAATATATATAAAAAATATCATATTGAAACTCTATATCAAAATTCAATGAGTATGGAAAGAAAGAAGGGATGAATGAGGAATAGGAGCAAGGAGCAAGAATAAAAAAAAAAATGAGAAAAGAATGAAAGGAAAGGAAAGGAAGGGTAAGTCAGAGGAATATATCAAGAAAGATGAGGTGGAAAACATGTGTAATGAGCCTTCTATTAATTAGCTTTAAAATGTACAGATCCTCATGGCTTGTACAAACCACCAATATATAAAACATGTATTAAAAATTATTAAACTAAACATTTGACAGGAAACATCAAGTATTGTAGCTATCCATCAACACCCTTTCATCAATCTACCAATCCATCTCTATATATCCATCCTTATAAATCATATGGACCAACCTGTCTTTCGTGAACTCGTTCATGTGAGGGGTCGCAAAGTAGGTGACCTGTTCCTGGGTGACTGTGATTGGTAGTTTGAGTCCTATGGATGAGAGGACATCGTTAGTCCAGGCTCCCGATGTCACTATCACCTTATTGCAAAGGAAATCTCCCTGACTTGTGCAAACCTTATCATATTTATTTTCAGACAAAACAGATGCAAAGAAAATAATAGTGTATTGTTGCAAAAAAGGAGGAAGCAAAACAAAAGAAAAGGAAGGAAGAGGAAATATCGAAAACGGAAAAGAAAAAAGAAAAAGAAAACAAATCAAAGAAAGAAAAAGAAAGAAAGGAAGAAAATGAGAATAAAAGAGAAAGCTTGCTTTTGAGTACTTGGATCCGCCACTGCATGCATGTTTTATTTGATTTTGATTTATCTATTTTACTTCCTGAAAAATGTACTTTTTAAAGAATTTACATATTTAGTAATTTTGTGATTGGAACAAAGAGGAGAGTTAGTCTGCCACTACGTAATACTGACATTGCCGATTCAGCAAAGAAAGTCGGACGAGAGGTCACATCTTCAAATTAGTTGAGAAGCCACACTGTAAAACAAGTGTTAGACAGAGGTCCCTTGCTGTTCGATCAATTAATAACTGGAACGGGCTACCCAAATCGACAGTCCAAGCGCCATCTATTAACAGCTTCAAATCTGAACTAGAAAAGCATTGGCATCATCAACGTAATAATGCTGTGATTGTCATGATGGGCTCATAAGCTGATGCTTCAAGCCTCAACAAACAAATAAACAAGTAAGTAAGTAAGTACCGGTAAGTAAGTCTATTTGAACTCCCCTTACGCATAGTGATTACAACTATCAAAAAGTCCGATTTCGTTTCTAATCATTCACCAATCTGCTTCTCTCATTCTTCTGCTTTCTTTCAGAGCAATATACTAATAAAGCTGGATTTTCCTTTAATTAGTAGCCCCATGAGTTTTGTAAATTCGCATTAAAAAAAAAGCTGGATTTTCCTTTAATTAGTAGCCCCATGAGTTTTGTAAATTCGCATTAAAAAAAGCTGAATTTTCCTTTAATTAGTAGCCCCATGAGTTTTGTAAATTCGCATTAAAAAAAAGCTGGATTTTCCTTTAATTAGTAGCCCCATGAGTTTTGTAAATGCGCATTCATGTAACCGAGTAAGATCGGTGCCCCTGCCCCCATCGTTCCTGTGCCCCCTCAATGGGCGGACTCCCGCTACGCCATTAGATACAGTCTCAGCCGCAGCACTAAAAATACATTAACCATTCTTTTTCCACTCACAAGCCAGGTGTAGGGCCCTGAACAAATCAAATTTCTAAAGGATTCATTTAAAGCCCCTCTAGAGTGTTGGGAGCTCCAAATTCGCCAAAAATGTTATGGCCAAAATTTAGTTAAATTGTATCATAAAATGAAAGAGGATGTCATTTAAGACACAGTCTTCTGCAAAGATTTCCCCCCAAAAAAATGTTTGCAGACAATTAGTGATATAAGAATACATAATTTGGGTTTTCTGTTGTACGCGGAAAACCTAAATTTTGTATTCTTTCATCAATATTCGACTTTAAACACATTTGATTTGAAAATCCTTGCCTGCGAAAAAAGGGGGCCTTGAAAGACATCATCTTTCACATTGTGAAATTTTGCCATCAAATTGTTGGGGCTCCCAGGTATAAGGGGCTTTAAGCAGCTTAGCTAATGTCAGTGTAATAATTGTACGTCGTATAGGCCTACATCCCCTGGGCTGGATGTATAAGCGATATAAATGTCACTACAATAATTATAACTATTACGTGACCCTATAGTATCCTGTTTAATTTGTTGATTTATTATTTTGGGCTCACTCCAGGACCCCCTTGCATAAAACTTACCACTCATGGTAACTCTACCATCAATTTTAATACGGCAACATCACTCAATAGCCAATTAAAGATAAAGTTGAGTTCTGGTCATGTGATTGCATTGTGAAAGAAACGGAGTGGAATCTATCAGAAAAGTTTTATCATTTAGTATATAAGTATTCGTGTGTATTGCAAGGTGCTGGAATCCTCTAAATGATAAGAAATTTGGCCAAATCTTGGCAAAGTTACAAGCACTGTACACAGAATGATGTATATGGGACTACACGAACACATGGCGAAAAAATCCTACCCGGATTTTTACGATGTTTCATGTCATATTTAGAATATGAAGGCATTTGAAGAGCCATGCTTTTCAGGGAACATGTTTAATCTGATGTTCTTCCACCCTTGCATATTAACAAAGATAACGCTCACAAATAATTTTTACCTCTTCCTAGAACTCAACCTTCTCTTTAAAGGGAAAGTCCACCCCAGGATTTTTTTTAGCTGACGATATAGACCTAATAATACCATGAAGAATGATACAAGTCTCATTAAAATCCATGATCACATAACGAAGATATATCGACTTTTTTATCGAAAATCAGCCGCCCCCCAAATGCAAATGCGTTACATGGGCAAAAAACGATCGCCAAAAAATAACCGATAGTATCGAAATTGTGACGTATGTTGCGAGCTGCCTTCTTATTTCGCAGACATTCACTTTCGCTCGCGGTACACTGTTATCGCACTGACACGACGAATCATGAATGAAAGTGAAAGCGAAAGTGAATGTCTCCGAAATAAGAAGGCAGCTCGCAACATACGTCACAATCGTTTCATGCCCATGTAACGCATTTGCATTTGGGGGGCGGCTGATTTTCGATAAAAAAGTCGATATATCTTCGTTATGTGATCATGGATTTTAATGAGACTTGTATCATTCTTCATGGTATTATTAGGTCTATATCGTCAGCTAAAGAAAATCCTGGGGTGGACTATCCCTTTAAATCAAGGTTTCCATGGAAGTTACCTTCAAAGTTACCAGGCAAAGTCACCATCAAAGATAAATGTTATGCAACGGGGCCCATGCAGTCAGATAAAAGCAAACAAAATTATCAATGGCTATGTACTTTTCTGGTGAATCAATAGTGCATAATATCATTTGTGAATCAGTTGTTATCTGTCTTAAGTGCTTATCGTTGATAAAATACTATTTACCTTGTACATTTAGAACTTATAACACAAGATGCAAGGTATTGGGTAATCTTCCATGACCATTCTCGTTATTTGAATCAAGATTCAAGATCTAAGATTCATTTATTTTCACTCATCAGTATAAAACAAAAATGCATAAACAGTGCATAAGGCATAAATAGTACATATTTTATATATCTATAAATTAAGAGAAAAAAACCATAAAGATATTGTGTAAAAAACAAGAAACATGAATGAGTGGAGTACAGAATTGAAGACCTTTAGTGGATGGATGTTCACTTCTGTATATTCAACTAGCATGAAAGGTCTTAATGATTCAATATATAGACGACTTTGTTTTTCTTGAAAGAAGGAAGAATGTATAAATTGAAAGGAATAATATTCAATTATAATAATAATAATAATACATAACATTTATTAGGCGCTTAATACTGATGTTTCTAAGCGCACAGTGTTCTGATTAAGAGAAGACTATAATTATAATGTCATTGTTAACTCGCATAGGGTGTTTATATATTTCTGGCTCTCAGCAATCGATACTACGTTTTGTCTATACGTTGATATTGCCGGTAACACCAACAGAAAATAAATGTTGTATTATTATTTATGAACAATAATTTCTGAATCATGTAAAGAAAAAACTAATATTACGAGAATATTAGGAACATGAAAAATATTGCTATATCAGGGTTTAAATAAATGATAATAATGATAATAAGTCAGAGTCGAATCTCTATTCTTGAAATTGAATATTGTCCCAATTCCATTATTACATGATTTTCAACTCTGTGTTTTTACGTATTCCTATTATCATAGCCTAGTTGTTACCAATTTTGTTTGTGGTAATATCTTTCAGATCGAGCAACAAAGATATTCATAGGATTTCAACAGTCATTCTTCATTTTTAAATACTGTAGTATCTTTGTATGGCAAGGACCCACTATCTGGAACAAACTACCCCCGAAACTCAAGCAGTGTTCATCTTGAAACAGTTTTAAGCATAATCTACAACTTCACCTGATGCAAAAGCTTTGAATTCGACAACCGCACCTCTCTATGTGTGTAATTACCATTGTATTACTTTTTTGTCCCTTTTCTTGTGTTAACTATTTTTAGAATCATCCACCTATAATTTTTGTGTAACTTTTTAGATGATCCAACAACTTTGTAATTTCCTATGGTGTATTTTCCATTTTATTGGCTTATCGATGTTTGTAAGAAATATTTTATTGTATTCTTTAACTTTGCATGTTTTTTATAAAAGTGGTGAATGAATTAAATTAAATTCAATTCAATATAAAGAGCTGGACAAACAGATTAAATGTTATAACGAGTTATCTCGTTATATCAGAGCTCTATATCTCTTCGTTAAAACGAGTTTCCTCTCACTATGAATATGACGGACAAAGAAAGCGGACAAAATATACAGTTCCTCATTCTACCCTCAACAATTGCTGTGGTAGACAAAGGAACATCCTTTACTGCTATTATGTAAAAAATAAGTAGCACAGGTGAATATGCATGTGACACCTGTTCTACACATTTTTACATAATAGCAGTGAAGGGATGTTCCTTTATCTACCACATCAGTGAGGGTAGAATGAGGAACTGTATATTTTGTCCGCTTTCTTTGTCCGTCATGTTCATAGTGTCTGTATCTATAATCTTGGATACCTTTGTTTGATTGCCCTCCTTGACGATCCTCAAAACAGCAGCATTTTCCAAGATGGTTGCCCCATGCTTTCGGGCTAGTTGGGTGTGGACCGCGTTCGCCAGAGCGGCGTCTATAATCCCCGCGTCCTTCTGGTAGAGGCAGATCCATTTGGGTGTGGCCGAAAACTGGGGGAACTTCTTCTTGATGCTTTGCCCTTCGTATCTCTCGAATCTGTATGGCATCAAACAAGTTACTTTCAAAATTTCTTCAAGTTTCTTTCTTTTCGTTTCCCCCTCCCTTGCTCCTTTTCCTTCTCTATTCAAGTTTATGTTGTTTCCTTTTTTCTTGTAATTATTTACTAGTAATATGACATACCCGAATGCCAATGTTCTTTGTATTAATGATCTACATGTATTTATATTCATAATTTACCAATTTCATTGTACTCAATTGAATAATGTTTATAATCATGTTGAAAATGTATGTATTATATCAATCCAACCCTTTGGTTAATACGAATGAATAAATATATATAAGTGAGAGAAGTCAATTGAATAAGAGAATACATATTTTAAATCAATAAACAATAATACTATGTTTTGTTTACCAAGAGTTGCCTCATCGGTATAAATACTGTTCTCCCTGAAGGGCGCCCCCCCCCCCCACCCCCAAAAAAAATAATAAAGGGAGAGAGAGAAAGAAAAGATGATCCACGTGGGAGTGGCCGTAAACTGAAGGAACTTTTCCCGGATGCTTTCCTTTTCAAATCTCTCATGCAAGCATTTCCAAACGTTCTTTTTAAAGATATATTAATGCACTTCAAGACAAGTTACCAGGTTTTCATTAATCAACTTTAAATGTTAGTATTAAGCCAATAATTCAATTTAATCTAATAAGAATTGGCTGAATGGAGGACGTACTTACTCGACATTTTGAGCCGTCATGGATTTGGCGAATTTCTCCAAGCACTCATGACCGGGGGTGCCCCTCTTGGCGATGTCCAGTCCTCCCGTCGTGTAGACTAACTGTATGCCAGATTCTCTCTCAGCCTCTCCCCATGCTTCTTTGGTGTCTTTGGCCAGGGGGATATACTCACACGCACTGTAAGACAGACGCCTGTTGTGACAAACAACGTACATGAATATAGAGTAGAGATTTGGCGACTTTGGTTACCAGACGGACTGCTATTTCCACCAAATTTGAGTGTAAATTATAAATTCTCCTTCTTCTCTTTCTCTTTCATCTTATTCTTCCTCCTCCTACTCTTTTTCTCTCTCTCTTTCTCTCTCTATCTCTCTCTCTCTCTCTCTCTCTCTCTTCCACCCCTCTTCATTGACATGGATTTTGCCAGCTAGAGGTTTACCCGAAAAAAAAACATTCTAAATTGTGCGAGCGAGAAAAGCGAGCCATGAAATGCTTTACACTTATGCTTAATGCTTTCATTTATTACCAAAATCTTCACTTAAACTGTACTATAAGGAGTGTAACAATTATGAAGAGTCTATCTCAGTGCGAGAATGCAATAAGGTCATGGATGGCTAAATACTGGTACAAAATAGTTATCAGGGCTCGAGACTTCATGAAATAACCCCCCCCCCCCCCCCCCATTATCCCTCTTCCCACCTTTAACGTCTATATGCTGGCGTATGGAAATGAGAAGGCTTGTTAAATTGAAATGATGAGCAACCCTTCTGAAAATAATGATATTTTTAAAGATAAAAATTGATAAAAGAAACATGATGAAGTCTTACAAAATCCTCGTTCGGTCTTGCGAGCCGCCATTGTCATGCCCCAAGTTAAACTGTTCCAATCCAAGGACTCCTACAACAACAATAACACAAATGTTATATTCATTACAAATTTTTTTGTATCTGGATTACCATATCCAAAATAACTCAATAATCCAAATTTTCATCGCATGATTATAAGGATAAGAAGGAGAATGATAATAATTATAAGAATGATAGCAATACTAATGATAATAATTACCATATTCTCAAATATATAGGCTACACCAACAAAAACAATTATAATAATGATGACAATAGTTTTATTATTATGATGCTGCTGCCTGTTCTTATCGCTACTACTACTACGACTACTCCTACTATTACTACAACTATGAAGAAGAAGAAGATGAAGAAACTATAGGGAAGGAGAAGAATCATTTCAGCGATATAAGTGATTACATTCTCTATAATCAAGGCATACACATGCACATTACAGGAAGAAGTAGCGATGGAAAAGGAAGGCAATGACGAAGAGAGAGAGAGAGAGAGAGAGAGAATGGCCTGGGTTCATATTCAGTTTTCTTGAATCATTAACCCGGTACTGATGATCATTCAATTTCATCTGCCAGCCATGCGACCAAAGGCGGCACTCCCGGGGGGGGGAGGGGCTGGGGCAGGGGGCACAGTGCCCCCCCAAAAAAAAAAAAACTTTTTTCAAGTACCCCAAAAGTGCCCCTTTTCACATAGGAAAAGTGCCCCTTTAACTTTGTAAGTAATGCCCCTTTTTTACATAGGAAAGGTGCCCCTTCCCCTTTCTACCTTTGATAAGTGCCCCTTTTACCCCTTTTCCTTTGACAAGTTCCCATTTTCAGGTACGAGAAGCGCCCCTTTTCACTTTTGCTAAGCGCCCCCTTCACCTCTGATAATTGCCCTATTTAAATCTGAGAGGTTCCCCCTTTGCTTTGACAAGTTCCCCTTTTCCCTTGTAAAAAGTAAAAAGTGCCCCTTCCCCTTTCAATAACTACCCCTTTTAAACTCAGATAAGCGCGCCTCATATTTTCACATGTGCCCCCTTTCCTTTTTAATAAATGCCCCTTTTTCTTATGATAAGTGCCCCCATTTAAAAAAGGACCCCTTTCCCTTCTCATAAATGCCCTTTTCATCTCTTGTAAATGACCCTATTCAATTCTGAGAGATACTCGTTTTACTTTGACAAGTGTCCCTTCCCCTCCTGATAAGTGCTCTTTTCCTCCTTATAAATGCCCGTTTTATTTTGACACGTCCCCCTTTTCCCTAAGTTGACCACCTGTTACAATACCACAAACAATAGCAACATATAAGTTGCTATGTCAGACATGTAAGACTAAACTAATATTCTAGAATAGACAATGGTATGTAATTTTCCCCAGCTTAGCACGTGTTCATAATAGAATGTTCTTTCTGTTTGGAAATAGAAAGAACATGTCTACATGTCACTATCTGATTGGGCTGTTGCATGCCTTGTATAGTATACTGACAAACCTAAGTCACTGTCAACACTCATTCTGACTGATTTTTCCAAAGCATTCGATCGGATTACCCCGGTTCATCATTGCTAAATTATGTGAAATTTACGTTCGTCCGTGTGTAATTTCATTGGTAATAGATTTTCTGAGGAATCGTCAACAAACCGTCAAGTATAGAGGTCAGTTATCAGAATCAAAATACAATGGCGTAGGCGTGCACCAAGGTACCAAACTTGGCCCAATTTTATCTTTGATAATGTTCAATGATGCCTGCAGAGAACCTTCGTTGTCATATTTCAAATATGTAGATGATTTAACAATAGTAGAATGCAGAATGAATAATACTCAAACTTCTCAATAACAACACCAAATTGAACTACTTGAATCGTGGACTTCTAGCAATGATATGAAGTTGAATGCATCAAAATGTTCTACGATGTCCGTCTCATTTTCCAAACTTCCCCTACAACCCCCTTTGTTATGTATTAATAACACACCACTACCTTGCGTGAATACTGTGAAAATCCTTGGTGTTATAATTCAAAACGACCTCAAATGGAATGCTCATAATTATTACTGAATTGATGAAGAAAAGTAATAGAAAATTATTTATGCTACGCAGATTGAAAGCTTATAACCTACCCGAGCGTGATTTGTTGACCGTGTATATAGGTTATGTAAGGATACGGAGTACTGTGTACCTCTATTTTCTGGTAGTTTGACTCGTAAACAGATTGATGTTATAAAAAGTATACAAAAAAGAGCCTGTAAGGTAATATTAGGATCAAATTATACTTCATATGACGATGCTCTTGAGAGACGAAATTGCCAACCCGTGTGACTCGAAGAGAAAAACTCACCATAGATCTGGCTATTGCACTAGAAACAACTTTATTGTGCAAATCATGGTTACCGTCACAGAAAACCAACGAATACAATTTACGAAACGTCAATAAGTATCAAGGATTTTTATTGTAAAACTAAGCGATTCCAGAACAGTGCTCTTCCCAATCTCACACGTATGTTAAACTTTCACTATGCAAATCCAAGCTTATTATTGCCTTAAGAACTGTGCAATATTATATTATTTTTAACAGTGGGGCAATATCAATCAGTCATTTTTAATTCCGTATAAATTTTTCTATATTTTATGCAATTTTAAATTATGCTTGTACACATTATATTTAATTCAATTTTTCCTGATCTCATGTTGTTATTTTATACTTGCATTGTATTTTACTTGCACTGTGAAAGCATGTACAATTCAGTCTATGACTGCCATTCATGTCTGTAATAAACCTTGATTGAATTGAATTGCATGCTTCCATATATACATGTGTACAATACATCATCATCGCCTTGTCAGCATGTCTGACATAGCAACTTGTATGTTGCTATTGTATTAAAAAAGGAAAAAAGAAAAAAAAAAAAAAAAAAGAACGCACGCTGGAGAGAAACCCTTTCAAGTGCAAATATTGTGAGAAGATATTCAACTCATCTGGTAACTTAACCAAACACGTGATAACTCTGGATATAACTGTGCATTAAACTGTTACTTGATTTAAAAAGACGTTATCATGCACTGCTTTTTATGGTCTTCATTGTGTTAATAGATGCCAGGAAAATATCACTTACGGGGTTCAAATAAACACCCAAAAAAAAAATCGGCTCGCCGCTTCGCGGCTCGTGGACGATGCTCTGCATCGTCATTATTTTGGTCAACCCCCCCCCCCTTAGCAAAAAGCTAGATCCGCCCCTGTTTAGGATGGCTATAGGATGACGAATTGTGTAAAATCACATGTCTGTATGTCTATTATTTCCTGATAATTATAATGAAACGTTACTTACGCTTTCCAGCTCGTTTAGCTAGCCAGTACACAGCCGCACTTCCAACACCTCCACATCCCACCACAATGTAATCAAACTCTTGAATTTTCGACATTTTTTTTTCTCGACAGTTTATTGGCGAGAGGCTCTATAAGGTTCTAATCCTAACCGTTCGAGTCGACCGAGTGATGCTTTTGTAATCGGCTTTATACAAGTTCGGCGCTCTCATTGAAAGGTCAGTTCGGAGAACGCACATAGAGTAAAGCAGGGCTCCCACTTAGCCGAGTTGTATTAGCGAGTTATGGCGAGTTGTGGTGAGTTGCCTCAAAGAGGCACTCGCAATAACTCGCGAACAATTCGATATGGCTTAGCGTAACTCTTTACAACATTCCACGACTCTCCTCGAAGTCGCGAGCAGTTCCAAAATTTTGAACATGTTCAAAAAAAATTCCCCGATTCGTTGTAATTCGAGGTGAAGTCGCCTACACTCGTGATATACACATATTACTTGTAACAAGCTCGCGCTGCACTCTTCATAAGGTGGCGAGTTGCTACGAGTATATTACGAGTGTTAAGCAAGTTAACCTCGAGCAACAACGAATCAGCGAAAATTTTGAACATGTTCAAAATTTTCACTGATTCGCTGTTACTCGAGGTGAATTCGTTGTTACTCGCGGTGAACTCGCTTACACTCGTAACTATACTCGCATTACTCGTAACAAGCTTGCGCTGCACTCTTCATAAGGTGGCTAGTTGCTACAGTGGCGGATCCAGGGGGGGGGGCCCCGGGGGGCCCGGGCCCCCCCCCCCCTTGAGAAAAAAATCATGTAAAATCACGCGATTTTTACCTTTTTTGGGGGTTGGGCCCCCCCCCTGGCGCTCAAGGGGGGGGTGCAAATTTTAAAATTTTCGAGGACCAAAAAAAAAAAAAATGTGCTCACTACCCCCCCCCCCCCCCCCCCCCCCCCCCCCCCCCACTGAGCGACTTTTCGGCTGGCTGAGTCGTTGCGATTTTTTTTTGGACTCCAAAAAAAAAGAAAAAAGTGTCCGCTTACCCCCCCCCCCCCCCCCCCCCCCCCCCCCCCCCCCCCCCCACTGAGCGACTTTTCGGCCGGCGCGATTTTTTCAAATTTTCGGGAGCAAAAAAAAAAAAAAAGTTGGGCCCCCTCCCCTAAGAAATCCTGGATCCGCGCCTGAGTTGCTACGAGTTATGAAGAGTGCAGCGCGAGCTTGTTATGAGTAATGCGAGAATATTACGAGTGTAGGCGAGTTCACCTCGAATTACAACGAATCGGGGAAAATTTGTGAACATGTTCAAAATTTTGGAACTGGTCGCGACTTCGAGGAGAGTCTTGGAATGTTGTAAAGAGTTACGCCAAGCCATACCGAATTGTTCGCGAGTTATTGCGAGTGCCTCTTTGAGGCAACTCACCACAACTCGCCATAACTCGCTAATACAACTCGGCTAAGTGGGAGCCCTGCTTAATAGCGCTCAAATCCGGGGTTGTGGGAAAGGGAGGGGCACAGTGCCCCCCCCCCCCTCATATTTTCAATTCCCTCAAAAGTTTTTTATATTTTTTATTTATCACTTTTTTTTTTACTTAGGGAAGTGTCCATTTTTTATTTTGGAAAGTGCCCTTGTTTTACTTCCGATAAGTGCTTTTTTTATAAACTTCAGATAAGTGTCACTTTTTCTTTATAATACGTTCCCTTTATCCCTTCTTATAAGCGCCCCTTTTTCTCTCTAATGAGTGCCTTTCCCCTTCTGATAAGTGTCCCGTTTCTTTTCTAATTAAGTGCCCCTTTTCATCTCCGATATGTGCCCCTTTTAATATGACCCCCCTTTATAAAGACAATGTGACATTCCTCGATTACATTTAACAATTATAAAAAATCTAGCTTGTCAACGATTTTAGGGCAACTGTGCCTCCATACTTTAATGAAACCTGAACCATAAAACGATTATATGTCTGAACAAAAGTCTGACCATGGATTTAATGCCCTACCCCCCCCCCCAAAAAAAAAAAAAACAACGAACAAACAAACAAACAAATATATACACAGATTAAAGTTTTTCTTGTTTTTTGTATTGTATTCAATCATTCTTTAGTAAGAACAAAACAATATATTTGAACAAAGTACATGTTGTAACAGTATCGGTAAAACAAACACTGTTACATCAGTTTAGGGATGTAATAGAGAAGGACTGAAAAGTTATGCGCTAATCTGCAAATGTTGACCAGGTGAGATAAAAGAGCGCATGAAATTGCAGGATTTAGAATTCCTACAGCAGAAAATTACTGTTCGCTGTCTCTTTCAATGATTTCTCATCCATTGTTGAATTGTAAAGAGTAGAACAAGCGAACACAAACTTGTGTAATTTCATCCTTTTTTCCACTGCAAAATACAAAAAAACATGCGAAAGCACGCACTACCAAACTTAAAGTTATCGAAGATTGTAAATCATGGATTACATTTAAAACATGCACAAATTAGCGCACTATCCTAAAATATTGAGTTTTTGTCAGGATCTAATTTTTCTTTTACCAACTCTGGCACACAAATTATAGGAAGGACGGAGTCCTAAATTTGAAATTGTTTGATGCACTATTCCCAATATTAATCCCCATATAAAGTTTATAATTTACACTGAAATAAATAAATGTGCGGTTCGGAGCATGGAACTGCAAAGTCAAGTGGAATGTTTACACATCACATTGTTACGCTTTAGAACTCACGAATGCGCCGGTTTGAATAAATTTACAAGAGTTACCTCTACTTTCTTTCACCTTCCTGGTTATACATAGAAATCTGAGCTGCATATGGCTGGTCCGGTGCTCGCGCTCGCGCGCACGATTAAAGCTCATGAATGATAATGAGAGTATCTTGGAGCCCATAATAACATTATAGAGTGGTGAAGTGTGACGTCATCAAAAAATCTATTTTTAGAATTTCTCATTTTTTTTCTTCATTTTCCGAAAGAGCATAAAAAAAATAACGTCTGACTGTCGAAAAAACAATTGAATATATGACCATCTGAATAAAAAGATGTCCTATGGGAGCTAAGTGTTATAGTGCTCCTGTATTTATTTTTTTTCTTTCGTTAACATTAGGAACCAGGGCACTATAACACTGAGCTCCCATGGGACATATATTTTTTCAGATGGTCATATCTCAGCCAATACTTAACATATTCAGTTGGTTTTCGACATTCGGACATTATTTTGTATGCTTTTTCGGAAAATGAAGAACAAAATTCTAAAAATATATTTTTATGATGTCACAGCTTCGGTACTCTAGTTCCTGGGTCTCAATATTACCTTCCAAAGCTACTGCGCATGCGCTATATTCGTGAACCACTTTGAACACTTTGAACACTTTGAACAGCTAGAGCTTTATTGCCAAAGACCGGGGCCAAAGAAAGAGATATCTTCCAACTTTTCCTTCATTTCTTTCTTTCTCTCCTTTTTTCAATATTGTTTCATTCTTTCTTTCTTTCTATCTTTCTCAATTTGTTTGTTTGTTAGTGTGATTGTTTGTTTGTTCCTTTGTTCCTTTCTAGTTAATAAGCTTTCTTTACACTTGGGAAAAACAGAAAGCATTTTATTTTGTTCTAAAAGTAGTTCTAAAAAGTCATTTGAATTCAAAGTGACACACAATAATCAAGCAATCAAGAGAAAAGAGTCTGTGAAGTATTTAGGCATTGAGTTGGCTAGCGCAATTTCATTTTCATCTTTAGTAGAATCAGTTGTAAAAAAAGCAAATTCTCGTCTGAAATTTTTGTACAGATATCAAAGTTGTATGGATTTAAAAGCAAGACGTACACTCTGTTTTGCTCTTATTCAATGTTTATTTGACTATGCTAACCCTGCATGGTATAGTAACATACACAAGTCAGATCAAAAGAAGTTGAAGATTATACAGAACAAAATGGTGAGATTTATCAACTGTTCTGGTCCAAGAACTCATGTTGGCTACAGCGAACTTTCTAAAGCTGGTTTTCTTGAAGTCGACCAAAGATCAAAACAACTCGCATTGCATCACGTGCATAAAATATATCATACTAGGTCGAATCATTATATTCGATCCAACTTCGATCTTGTTACTGACGTACATGATTGTAATACAAGAAATAGACGATTCAACTTTAACTTACCAGAAAGAGTAGGTAGTATTGGAAATTCGTTTTATTACAATGCCATAAAACATTGGAATTCCCTTCCCAATGGTGTAAAAGAAATAGGAAACTATGATCATTTTAAGAGGAAATTAAAGGAATACCTAATACTTGACAGTCAGAGAAGAGAAGTGAATGACATGTTATATGATTGAAATTTTTATTCTTCTGTCGGTTCATACCTTTTCATGTTGTATATACTTATGTTTTCGTACGTTATAGAAATTCTACAAATTCATCATTATTTTCCTCTTCTTCCTTCTCCTCTTTTTCTTCTTCTCCTTCTTCTTTTTCTTCTTGTACTTAATATCATTTCTATCATCAGTTTAATGTTGTTATTATTATTATTATCTTTAATAAGTAGTTCTTTTAATTTTCTTATCTGTCTGTAAATATTACTATTTTAACTTATTAATTTTATACATGTCTGTAAGGGACCCCACTGGAAATAAGCTCTCGAGCTTTCGTGGGTTATCCTGTTCAAGCTGACTTATTTTTGATCTGTTATTATTGTATATTGTTGTATGTTGGAAGCTTGTCGAATAAAAATCAATCAATAAAAAAAAATCAAAAAAAAATCAATCAATCTAGTTCTTCTTTCATTTTCTGCAATATGCCATATATTATGCCCAGAACAAAACTAATTGCAAGGATTTACAAAGTCACTTCATGACGGCTTTATACTTCAAATCGTCTCCAACTTCCTCTTATACTAGGCATATGATTCCCTCCCCTTAACCCATCTCTATATTCACTTTTCAAAACATAGATCTATATTTATATTGCATTTTTTACTTATATTGGAAGGTAATATGGAGACCCAGGAACTATCCTCTACCGTATATAGTGCCGCAACAGGACTCGAACTAGTCGACGTGGGGAGCGCATACATGTATCCACGAAACCACTTCAGTCTCTTCTTTCTTTGATTCTTTTTTTTTTTCCTTCTTTTTCTTCTTCTTCTTCCTTACTATTTTTCCTCTTTTTATGTCTTCCTCTTTTTTTTATATGTTGGTACCCTCCTTTTCTCTTTCTTTCTCACCTTTTTTCTTTAGTTTTTTCTTTTTTTTTTCTTTTGTCGGATACCATACACGAAAATCGCATGAAAACAGGAAAGTTAGCATTGATCAATAAATTTCTAAACTCCCTGCTGGCGCTCACGTTAGGTGCCAGGTTTTACAGAATAGAAAAATGGAGTCGAGGGGGTGCCAAGATCTTAATCTGTCACATGGTATGTAAATTTAAAGTCTGTAAAACAATTGTTAGTGCAAGAAGAGGCATGTCGAGACTCAACGGCTGCACCGAGCTCCGCCACGCAGCAGACCCTCCATCGCGCCAGGCCTCCTTCGTTCGGCCCGGGCGCGCGCCGTGCAGACGCCGTGTAAGGTGTCATTTTAATAACAAAAAGCTGTAAATTCAGTGGACATTGTAATTTAACGCAGAGACACAAAGTATTGCACAGATATATTTAGTAGTGAGTGTAAATGGAGTGAGATATTTGATTATAGCTTATTTACTTAAAAAAGAAGGAAACCATGATTGGTTTTAAGAATAAGAATTTTCGGCGCTACTGCAGTTCCGTATCCCTTTTTTTAGCAGTTTCATATCCATTCTTAGCAAAGGAATTTTAGCCCAATTTTTAACTAATTTTAATCATAATCATATATTGTATTTTCCACCTGAATTTGGATCACATCCAACATCGGGAAGCCTCCGTTTAGGGCTTCGATGTCGGCGTCGTCGCTCAGTACCGTGTCCGCGCTACAGCTTTGCAACTCAAACTGAAGCTAGCAGTCTAAAATTATGCAAGCTTCTCGTATAGTTTATGGTATCGTGCATGTGCGTAATACCATAAAGCATACGCGAAGTTTGCATAATTTTAGACTGATAGCTTCAGTTTGAGGTGCAGAGCTATAGCGCGGACACGGTACTGAGCGACGACGTCGACATCGAAGCCCTAAACGGAGGCTTCCCGATGTCGGATGTGATCCAAATTCAGGTGGAAAATACAATATATGATTATGATTAAAATTAGTTAAAAATTGGGCTAAAATTCCTTTGCTAAGAATGGGTATGAAACTGCTAAAAAAAAGGGATACGGAACTGCAGTAGCGCCGAATTTTCTATCTGCATGCATTTTCTCTTAGTTTGAGTTTGATTGCAGATTGAATAAGACAGTTATCCAATACAAAGCGGCGTCCGTTCTTATTTATCGAGTGATCCAATTATTATTCTCGGAGACGTGCCCCTAAAGTACAGCTAATTGACATTTTAAATTGAAAAGTTTATCTTTCACAAAGTTTCACTTACATTTCAGGTTTTTATTAAAGGTAAAGACCAGTAGATCTATTGGAAACGCCCCGATTTCAAAAATTTAAATGGAAGCTCTTTATTACCAATCAAGTGAAAGAATATGTTTTGACTAATACATGATGATAAAAATTTTGCCAGGAAACCGCCTTCTAATTGATATATTTGGTAAATTAGTTTATCTACATGGTCTGTGAGAGATAAACGCATGTGTCGCGCACGTGTGCGTATAGTCCCATATACATCTTTCAGTGTACATGCAGTGCTTGTAACTTTACGAAGACTGGGCAAAATTTCTTATCATTTTGATGATTTCAGAACCTTGCAGTACACACCAATACTTATAATTATGCTAGATGATCAACATTTTCTGATCGATTCCACAACGTTTCTTTCACAATGCAATCGCATGACAATAACTGGTCTTTATCTTTAAATGAACAAGTTAAAAACGTGTTGATGTGATTGTGATATGTAATTTTTGTTGATTTTTCCCTGAAAGAGAACTAAGACTAGTAATTTTTGTTGATTTTTCCCCGGAAGAGAACTAAGACTAGAGAACCAGTCCTGAAATGAACTGGAGATTGAAGTTCTTGTCCGCAAAAGAATTGACCACAGTCCTAGACTCCTATTCAGGAATTGCCCGTACAGGTGTTACAATAAATCTCATTGCTACCATGAAAACCTGTAAAGGACACTACCTTATTTTTATCTTGTTCTTTTTTTAGGGGATATACCGTGTGAGTAAAAAAAAAAGTTTACACCTACAAAATTGCTAATTATTTTAACAATCGTCTCTGAACAGTTGATTATTATGCATATTATGAAAGAGCGTTTTATCCCAAATTATTTGGTATCATTTTTGTATGGTTGTGACTTTGTGTTGATGTGTTCAGGAGGCATTTTTTGCGAGAGTGCAAAAATCGACTTGCGCCAAAGTGATGCCTACAGCATGTGATATGTTAGGATTAAAGTGAGAGAATGAATTGAATGTATCAAATGAGATGCATTGCATATATGCTTTATCAGAAGCAAAGTCACACACACACACATGCGCGTGCACAAATGTTCGTTGATATTTGATATTCGATATGTGTGTCATGATTAATTTTGTTAGGGATGTTATTTGGATCTGCATTGACCGAATTAATACACAAATCCCAATTGTTTTATTCAAACATCACAACTTTGCCGCAAGTCGATTTTTGCACTCTTCCGCAAACAATGCTTCTTTTTTTTTTACTCACACTGTAGTTTCAGCCGACATCTTGTGTGAGTTTCTGGAAGTAGCAGTTCATCAGATCCTGTACATCAGAGAGCTCTATCCTCTTGGGATCTTTGAGAGGAAACAGAAGTACAATGTCCCTGTTCAGGTATCATTCACTTGATTGTAAAACAAAAAAATATTGTTGATTGTTAAAGGCCCACTGTACTACTTGTAGCTACTTGCTCCTTCTATATAGAAAACAATGCCTAATAGGTGACCATTGGTCCCCCATGATCCTCTTTTTCTTAATTTAATTGAGAGCTGAGTTGATGAGATAGCCACCTGTCAGTGACCTTCCTGGGTGGTCTAATCCCTCCTAGCCAAACTAGTACAGACGGCCTTTAATTCTTTGTGTGGCTGGTTTACAGTATCCCTGTGCGGGCTGTGCCACATATTATTTTTTTCTCCTTCAAAAGGCTTCAAGTTTTTTTTTAAACACTCTGAATAAAACTTTATTATTCAGGTTACCAAATATTTATTATGTTGCCAAAAAGGATTGGAAATAAGATATCATGTAAAAATATTCCAATATTCATAACTTTTGTCCGATCTCAATCAAACTTTCACCAGTCTACTTCTGTCATTTTTCTGCTTTCCTGTAGAGTAGTTTGCTATCAAGATTTCCACGATGACAACAAATGTCTACATTATAAGTAAACTGGACTTATGTAAGTCAACTGGACTTTTTTTTGTTTTAGCTTTCACATTCACATTCCTTACCCTCCGGGAGGCGTCATTAGACCAACTGATCTTTGGCAGCAAATGGATGTTGATCCTTGACGTGGTTGAGAAAATTTGGGAAACAAGGGGTTTTCCGCACTGCCGAATTGTAAGCTCCGGCTAATATGTGTGATGTCGTTGTTGGTACACGCGGTAGGCTAATTTTTATGCCTCCGTTACGAAGTAGCCGGAGGCATTATGTTTTCGGGTTGTCCGTCCGTCCGTCCGTACGTACGTCTGTACGTACGTCCGTCCGTACGTCCCGTTCTCGTGATCGCGTTATCTGAAGAACCGATTGATGGATTCCTGCCAAACTTTGGTCATGTATGTATCTTGCAGAGCCGATGAACTGATTAGATTTTGGGGTCACGAGGTCAAAGGTCAAAGGTCACAGGGCTCATTATGTATGCAAAAACAGCCGGGATCGCGTTATCTCAAGAACCGATTAATGGATTCCTGCCAAACTTTGGTCATGTATGTATCTTGCAGAGCCAATGAACTGATTAGATTTTGGGGTCACGAGGTCAAAGGTCAAAGGTCACAGGGCTCATTATGTATGCAAAAACAGCTCGTGATCGCGTGATCTCAAGAACCGATTGATGGATTCCTGCCAAACCTAGGTCATGTATGTTACTTGCAGAGCCGATGAACTGATTAGATTTTGGGGTCACGAGGTCAAAGGTCAAAGGTCACAGGGCTCATTATGTATGCAAAAACAGCCGGGATCGCGTTATCTCAAGAACCGATTAATGGATTCCTGCCAAACTTTGGTCATGTATGTATCTTGCAGAGCCAATGAACTGATTAGATTTTGGGGTCACGAGGTCAAAGGTCAAAGGTCACAGGGCTCATTATGTATGCAAAAACAGCTCGTGATCGCGTTATCTCAAGAACCGATTGATGGATTCCTGCCAAACCTAGGTCATGTATGTTACTTGCAGAGCCGATGAACTGATTAGATTTTGGGGTCACGAGGTCAAAGGTCACAGGGCTCATTATGTATGCAAAAACAGCTCGTGATCGCGTTATCTCAAGAACCGATAGATGGATTCCTGCCAAACCTAGGTCATGTATGTTACTTGCAGAGCCGATGAACTGATTACATTTTAGGGTCCTGGTCAAGGTCAAAGGTCATGTGGCTCATTATGTATGCAAAAAATAGCTTGTGATCGCATTATCATTAGAACAGATTGATGGATTCCTGCCAAACTTAGATCATGTATGTATCTTGCAGAGCCAATGAACTGAGTAGATTCTTGGGTCATGAGTTCAAAGATCAAAGGGTCATATACATGTATGTATATGAGAAATTGCTTTTCGGTTTGTAAACTTGCTCTATGACGGAGGCATCATTTTCGACTGCGCGCAGTCGAAGTTCCATCTAGTTTGTTTCTTCATGATGTTTAGAACTTAAAAGGTATCTATTCACACCTGTCTTTGCAATCATATCCTCATTTGATGCACTATCAGTTGATGATATCTGAAGTATTCTTCTCATAAACGTTTGCTTTACTAATGCATTATTTTCCAGATATCTCGGCATCCAGAGCTGAACCAGTACATTACAGATGCCGTCATGGGTATCAAACCCCATGTCATCAAGGTAGGTGAATAGCATTATTAAAGGCGTCATTCAACAATGTTAAATCTGTGGTGCACAGTGTAATATTGAAGCCCTAGAAAGATTGTGCTTCAAAATGATCAAGAAATCTTTGAGTGACCGGTTTTACCATACTTGTTTTCCCATATAGACAGAAGTGTTATGAAAACCGTTAGGAAAACACAAAAATTTGATTTCAATTTCCAATCATAAATATCTTGATAATCAGACAGGTGATCGGCTTGTAAAACTCATGGGATTCCTGACTGACTTAAAGGTTTATAATTATGATTGCAGCATGAGCTAAATCAAGGATTTTGTTTCAGAATCTGAGACAAAGTTACCCAATCCCTTTAACCCCTCATGTGCCGTTGGTGTCAAATCGCACATTAGAATTTGAGTGTAGAGCAGTGTCTCCAGACTATGAAATGACTAGAGTTTCATTCAGACTCTAACACAGTGGTGAAAGGACATTTTCTCCCTCGACCATTGCTCTCAGTTTTATTCTGTGAAAAATATCAGGTTATAGTGAGAGTTGGGTATAGTGTCTGGTTCAGAATTGAAGTTAGGAATTTCAGTCAGTGTGAGTAGAGCTTAGAGCAGGGGTGCTTTCACAAAGCCTTTTTTCAATGACAAATGACAAAATCTAGTGACAAATATGCTGATAACCAATCAGAAGCAAGGATTTCAGTAGCTTATAACATTTGTCACTGATGACAAGTTTTGTGAAACACCCCCCTGTTGTCACCAGTGAACGCGCTGAAGCACAATCACACAGGTACCGCTAATATGACATTTGTTAGAACGGAAGATAAGTCCAAGCTTAGCACTTAGTCATGGGGAAAATCAGTTGAAATTCATGACTCTAAATGTACCTCAAAAATGAACCTGAAAAGTACCCTCTTAAGAAATATAAGCTGCAACCACGCAGGCTTTGTTTACCTTTATTTTTAACCCATTGATTCCTGGAACTAGGTGGTCCCTGTATGTAAAGCTATGCGAATGAGATAATGCAGTAGTCCACATGTTAATATGCATGCATACCAAGTAAGCATACACCAGAATGCTGTGAGTGAAGGAGATTCCACACATATATCAACAAGGAAAGAAAAATCTTGATCTTTCAATTCTGTAATGATTGATTTGTTGTAGAATGAACGCTGGTACTAATTTGTTTTCTCCAATGTTTATGATTGAAAGATATCAATCTGCACATTTATATCTATAGGGATTGAAAAAAATCTTGAACTTTCAATTCTGTAATGAATGATTTGTCCTAGAATGAAACCTTGGGGGTGTTTCACAAAGATCCTAAGTCGAACTTAACTCTAAGTTGGACTTAAAATTTATGGAGAGCCATTTGTAGGCTTAAAATAAATATATTAAAAAGCAAAAATTCAAGTATTTTTGACTTTTTATAAATTCAACATCAAGAACATGAAATCTCCTTGATATTAAAAAAAAAATGAAAGATTTGAATCAACATTTTATGCCTTTTAAAAATAACTTTTACAGCATATTTTCATAGATGCTAACGGCTTTCCATAACTGTAAAGTCCAACTTAGACATAAGTTCAACTTAAGATCCTTGTGAAACACCCCCCTGGTACTAATTCGTCTTCTCAAATTTCATCTCACAGGATGAAGTCCAATGTGTTACTGTCGTTATTCTGAATGCCAAACACATTCCAGTAGAAAGATTTGTCTTTGAAATTGCCAGACCGTCGACAAACAAAATTGATAGGTATGTTGTTTTTATCATCTCGTTCCATTTTTTACTTTTTCTTTATCTTCAGTTTGTTCTTCCGAGTAGTATTTGCTTTTCTATTTATCTTTGTTGATTTCTCATGTTTGTTTGTGTTATATCCTCCTTGAGTCCTTTCAAACTCAAAGAGTTTTTTATATGTAGTTCTTACAAAGGTAAAGACCACTTCTGGTGCATTGTATTCATTGCATTCTAGCATATAAGTATTCGTGTGTACTGCAAGGTTCTGAAATCATCAAAATGATAAGAAATTTTGCCCAGTCTTCGTAAAGTTACAAGCACTGTGCACAGAAAGATGTATATGGGACTACGCGACACGTCGACCGGATAGATATAATAATGTACCAAATATATCAATTAGTAGGCGGTTTCCCGGCAAAATTTGTATCATCACATATTAGTCAAAACATATTCTTTCACATGATTGGTAATAAGAGCTTCCATTTCATTTTTTGAGAGGGGGGTGTTACCAAAATTGATCTATACCTTTAAGTGGCCCAAACATGCGGAGCAGTGTACACAGCACTTTGAAGCTGCAAAAAAGGTACCATATCAAATACCTTTTGGATGTGATTTGATTTGATTTGATTGTAACTGACATTTTTGCTTGTAAATTGGTTGACTTTAATAGGGAAATGGGACAGGCATATCTTTGTCTGTTTTTCTTAAAACGCACCGATTGCTTCTCTCTTTTTTCTTTTCTTTTTTTTGCATTGATTAAAGTAATGTGATGTCAGTGTTCCTACATTTTAGAACCATCCATTATACTGTACCATGTGTTTTTAAAGTGTTCCCTTTCATTTGTGTATGTTTAATCTTTCTCCCGCTGTTCTTTTGTGTACAATGCTGATGCTTTTATATGATTTCATCTTTTGCAACAGTGCACCTTGGGCATTCCATTTGAAGTGTAATTAGCACCTTACAAATCTTATACATTATTTTTTTGTTATTTCATTTATGTTATTTTTTTATCATTATTATCACTATTATTAATTTGATGATAATTATTATTCCTAGGTAGTAGTAGTAGTAGTAGTATTACCAATTGGTTCCTTTGTATCTTTGTATCTTTAACAGTATAGAGAACCGATTAGAGAGACTGGAGCAGAGTCTCCGAGCTTTCTTGCTGAGGCTTAATACATGCGATGCAGTGCTCCATTCACTCCCGCAAGGTGAGAGAGAGAAAGTTTGTTTGTGGTAGTGCTATTATGGGGCGTTGCAAGAAAGTTGTGATTGATTGCAAGTTGCAAAAGGCGAGTTGGCTCAGTCGGTAAAGCGTCTGCCTGTCGAACGAAAGATCCAGGGTTCGAATCCCACCCAGGTGGATAACTGAAGCCTGCATTGTGTGTTAACGTGCCCCTCCCCTTGTTTATAGACGCAGACTATGTTAAGTGGAAAACACTACCTTTGCACGTTAAGAACCCACTGCACTATTTGTATATAAGAGTAGGGGGAAACCCTGGTGTAGTGGTCCACCTGCACACACCCCAGTATAGTACAATAATACTCTGTAAAGAGGTATGTACTCAAAAGGGAAGAAGAAGAAGAACTGATATTTGCAGTTGATTGCAACTCAACTTTCTTGCAACGCCCCACTAGTCTTCTAAATTCTAAATTTCCTAGGATTTTGTTAGGATTAAAGCTTTAGCAATTAAATTGAGTGAACTAGATCTAGCTTTTATCCCCCCCCCCCCTCCCTCTCTCTCTCTCTCTCTCTCTCTCTTTCTTACTAATAGGGCGTTGCAAGAAAGTTGAGTTGCGATCAATTGCAAATTTGCTATTAATCGCAAGACTTATGCTTGATTTTAAAGGTAATACAAAGTTTTGGTAAATTTTGAAAATTAGCTGGATAGTGATTCTTTACAATTTGTATATATTTGGATGCCCCTGTGGATGTATTATAAGCACCAGAAAATTTAGCCCCTAAAACACTTCTGCTTTCGAGAAAATTTGAATTAAAAAAATTTACCGGTGCTCCCGGTAAATTTTGATAAATTTCAAATAGCGCCTACGGCCAAACAATGGTAGCTGCGACCATGAAAATCTCAGAATATGTAGTTGTGGTATATAATTTCCAAATGGGAATAGCCAATCGGTCGATTCTAGTCAAGAAACATTATTTTATAGCTAAATAATTATCTTGACCTTGAGAGGGAGCTATACAACATGAACAGCTTATTATTTACAATTTCATCTCTTTAGACTCGATTTCAACAGCGACAACGGTTACTGAATATTGTAGGATCACATATGCTTCCAATATGTTAATTTGAACCAAATTCATGACCCCATACAAAAACTTTGTATTACCTTTAAGGATTTGCAATTGGTTGCAAATTTCTTGCAACGCCCCATTGGTGTTGCTGGGAATCTTAATCAAATACACCATGCACTGAGAGCCTCCGGTTGAAGTTATGGATTCTCTGAGGTTACTGGCATAGCACAATTTAGAATAGTCGCCATGGCAGTCACGGAATATCCATAATTTTACAGGTGCCTCGAAACGAGTGCATGGTATATTTGATATAAATCCCTCATCAAAGTCTGAAAAGCTAAAAATTGTAAACTATAAAGATATGGAAATAATATCGCTAGTGAAACGTGATCTTTTAGATCTCTTGTTGACCATACACTGCGAGACAAACGAATATCACTAGCAATATTATTTGTTATACTACATCCGCAATGAGTAATATATTTAGCATTATAAACATATGCATTTGAAAATTGATACCAATGCACACCTTTGTTCAAAATACACTCATACTATGCTTGCGAAGAGTGCTGCCCATTCCTCAGTAGTGGCGATATCGCAATAGCCCTATAGCTTTGAGTAGTTTAGTTTATGCTACACACTTTTTTAGTCAGTTTACCTCTAAATACTTTTTGTTAACCTTTATATTCCATAAATACACACAGCAGTGTATTGAATATCAACTGTGTTATATGCCTAGGTCACATTTGCCGCCGCGGCCGTGAGGTCTAAAATATCTACGGCCAATAGCAATTATAGGGCCGCCGCAGCATTCCCATGGGCACATACTGTAGCAGTCACACATGTTAGGGCAGCCGCACAGCGTATTTTGAATTTATGGAGACAGAAAACCTGCGGCTGCCGTACAGCCTTTGAAGAGATAGAGCACGGTTGCCTTAGGGCGTCCCAGCGGCTGCCGTAGGTTTTTGACAAATACCAAGGCAGAGGCAAGGTAGCTGCAAGGCCACCATATGCCTCACGTATGGTAGAATGGAACTGCTCTACGGCATGACTATGGTGTGCTAATTGCTACAGTGAAACTAGAAATGAAAAAAGTTATAACTCCTTACTATAATCCCTCGGCAACCCCTACGGCCTGTAAAGATGGGGATACGCCCTAAGGTGACCCTAAGGCCAACGCAGATTCTCTGTATCCTAGCCGTAGAGCACATGTGACCTAGGCATAACCAATGACATTAAATATAATGTATGTATGTATGTTATTAACAGGGCTTATTATTGTTTCAACGTTGTTGTTTTTTTCTTCAAGATTGCACATTCTCCATTCTAGTTTATACAAAGGGATCTGCAACAATGGAGTCACATGACAAGCAAGTACTACAGGTAGGAATCTGATTTGATTTGATTTGATTCAATTTGATCTGAGTGAATTGATTTGATTTGAACTGATCTGAGTGATTTGATTTGATGTGATTCACTTGATGTGATTTGATTTGATTGAAGTAAAATGATTTGATTAGATCTCATTAATTTGATTTGATTTGATCTGATTAATTTGACTTGATTTGATCTGAGTGATTTAATTTGATTTGATTTGATCTGATCTGAGCGATTTGATTTCATTTTATCTGATTCAATTGATGTGATTTGATTTGATTAGAACTCGTTGATTTGATATGATCTGACTAATTTGACTTGATTTGATCTGAGCGATTTGATTTGATTTGCTCTGATTGATTTGATTACATTCCATTTGATCTGATTGAATTGAATTGAATTGAATTGAAATGAATTAAATTGAATTGAGTCTTATTTGAGTTTCAGGGTGGCCCAAACAGACCACAGAACATAAATATCGTTCTTCCTGAGGGCCTTGTGTAAAAATCAACTTACATCAAAAATCTATAGTAGTTTAATAATAATGTAATTCCCTGTTGTTTTAATGATATTGATCACAGAAATTTTATATTCATAGAACGCATATTTATCCTGAACAGTTTGATTTCCATCCTCTTGTCTCGGTGGATTAAACGCAGCAAATGAATGAAAATCTTGATGACCTTTATATATTTTGTTAGTTTGGAGCTAAAAACTCCCTTCATGCTCCCGACAGACAATAATGGCCTGTAATGTCAAACTGTGACACTGCTGTTATAAAATTATATTTGATTTAATTGAATATTTTTATGAAGGAGTTTCCATGGATAGAGGCTGATGATCATATCTGTAAGATGGAGAATTCAACTCTTGTTCCGCTCAAAGCCGTCTCATCCGATCTCTTGAAGGTATGCATATAAACCAGGGGGGTGTTTCAAAAAGATCCTAAGTCAAACTTATCTCTAAGTTGGACTTAACAATTATGGAAGGCAGTTAGCATCTATGAAAATATTTTGTAACAGTTAGTTTAAAAGTCATAAAATGTTGATTCAAATCATTTATATTTTCTATTATCAAGGAGATTTTATGTTCTTGATGTGGAATTATAAAAAGTCTAAAATACTTGAATTTTCGCTTTTGAACATATTTTATTTTAAGGCTACAAATGGCTCTCCATAATGTTTAAGTCTAACTTTGAGTTAAGTTTGACTTACGATCTTTGTGAAACACCCCCCTGATCACATTTAAATAATAGCAATCATAATATTTGATATTTGTATAGTGCTTATATCCACTACCCAATGTGCCCAACTGCCAAGGCGCTCCTATATCACCCCTCTCAAGCTTGGCTACCAATTTCAGTGCTCGCTGCATTCAAAGAATTTCCTCCTACCGGTACCCATTTAACACCTGGGTGGAGAGTGGCAAATGAAGATTAATGTCTTAGTAAAGGACACTAGTGCCACACTGGGACTTGAACCCGTGACCTTCTCATCTACTGTCAAGTGTTCAAGCTGCTTGACTATGGCACCTCTTCCTACGTACTGTACTTCAATACTTGCAGGGCTCCCATCTACTGTAAGCGCGGAAATATTTGCGGTACATTAATTTTCGTGGATTTTGCGCTAAAGTTGGTGTCCGTGAATTCTAGAACCCACGAAAATATAAACATGACTGTGGATCACTGTGGATCACAAGGTCCGCGGTTCAAGTCCTGCCGCGGCACTAATGTCCTTTGGCAAGACATTGATCTACATTTGCCACTCTCCACCCAGGTGTTAAATGGGTACCCGGTAGGATGCGAAAGTTAATGTGGTTGGATTAGCAAATGGCGCTTGTAAAATGGCGACTGGCTGGAATACTCCCCAGGGAGTGGAAAATGTGCATACATTGTGTTGCGGGTAAGCCTGAATCCGATGACCGGGGTAATAATATGTTCCGCGCCTAGAAACAAAGTATCAGGCGCATTATAAATGTGAGCTATTATTATTATTATTATGACTTCTTATGCTCTTATGTTCTGAACGGGCTGGTTTTGGTGCAACGCGAATTTAAGAATCAGCGAATATGTTTTGGGGTCGCTCAGTGCGAAAAATTAATTGCGCAAAAATAACAGCGTTTACAGTATCCTCAAAATATGGAATAACCTTGAAAAGGAGTGAGGGAGTGAGAGAGAATAAATGAAAGTCTATACTTGGGCCTTACCGCCGAGTTTACAATTTGCAAACATGTTTCTTCAAAGATGAGATGAGTGTATTATCATGGGTGTGATTTCATTGATTCCTTTATCTTTCTATTTTCTGTAGATGCAGCTCTACGTTGAAGAAGCCCCATCTAAATTGGAGGTCAGGTGACACCATGTACTGTGTGTGTTGTAGAGGTCGGGTGACACCAAGTGCTGTGTGTGTGTTGTAGAGGGCATTCCTCCCAGGAAGTGAATTATTATTCTGCTTCCTGACAAAATGAAAGGGGACCAATCACCTCATTTAATAATTTGTGTACAGCTATCATGTTTAAAATACAAAATATTAAGAGCAAAATATATATTTGATTTTGTGTGTGATTGGTTTCCTTTTGACGTCTTTCAAGTCCTAGAATCCACTTTTGTAACATATTTATCACTCATTTTTTTGTGTGGTATAGAGCAAGGATATTCTGTGACATGTATATGTAATTGAGGGTATTAAATGCAAGTATGCAGGTCATTGACTTTTGTAAAACCAGAGAACTTGCATGAAACTTTCACAAATTTTGCTATTGGGTCATGTGTCATGTGGCAAACCAAATAACTCACAACTGACAAACACTTGCAAAATGCGAAAGTTCCTTTTTGCATAAAACGGTCACTTTGAAATTCACATAAATGGCCAGTTATTTACCAATATGCAATATGCATTCATGTCACCAGAGTTTCTGGGTTTACTTCAAACTCTTCCACCTTTGCCCATCTTTTCTTCAAAACCTATCGTCATCTGTGTCCTCTTCTCTCTTTCTTCTCGTTCTTCCTTTTCTAGGTAGTAATCTACAATACAAAATACAGTATACGGTTACTTCTTGATTGTAATAGAGATTTTGTAACCATTTTACGCATTTTATGTTCTGAAATATATGTATATACTTGGTATTATATTTTGTCAAAGGTTTAATTACGCAAATGTTCGGTAGAGAGAAAGGAAAATGGAGAAAGTGGGTACCAGATTGTCTTTCATCATGTTTTTCTCTTTCGATTGCAACTGTTGAATTTTATTTTCCTTTATGTGTCTGTACAGTAAGGTATGAACATTGCCAGAGATTTGTGTTTCTTTTTTTATCAAGTGCCAGAAAGATTTATACACGGTTGACAATGAAGACTAGAGAAGATTGTATGTTATAGTGTTCTATGATAGCTTTTGTTTATAAATTGGTAAATTTTGACATTCAAACCAGATGCATGTATAACCAGGGTATTGTCGTCATATTAAAGCTTTAAGCGTGCACCTGTAGTTGTCATGCAACCCAAATTTTCTAAGATATACCGGTAATTCAATAATAATAGTATGCTAATATGATATATATAAATATATGTATAACAATGAACAATAATAGTTCCTTACCCTTATTCATATCACAATGCACTCTCTCCTTCAGATTCAATATGTAGCCCCGGTACATCTGAAAAGTGAGGGGGCATGGGCAGAAACCCCCCCCCCCCCCCCCCCCACCCCCGGCCACCCACCTGTAGTGACATTGTCAAAATAGCTTAATCTAATATTTATCAATATATGAAGAGGTGGCATTATGGTCTCCAGATATTTTTCTGAATGAGATGGCAACTCTCTTTTCCATAGATGTATTACAGGATCCACCTGGTACCCGTTTCACAAAGCCTTTTTTCAATGACAAATTACAAAAGTCAGTGACAAATCTGCTGATAACCAATCAGAAGCAAGGATTTCAGTAGCTTATAACAAAAACTGTCATTTGTCACTGATGACAAGTTTTGTGAAATGCGCCCCCCAGGTTGTTGTAGCTGATAGACCATAGGTCAAAGGGCAAAGTTATTTTGTTATTTTAATTATGTCACAGCCAGCCCTCGATTCCCTTCCTTTTATAGATTTTGGCTGCAGAACAATTATGAATAATGACAAATATTGTAGTAAAAAATAATACATTATAGCCTTTAATGAAGAGGCGTTCTTATAATACCACATGAAATTACAATCAGTAAAATTAGAGTTATCTTTAATCAAAATGAAATTCTGTAACTTTGTGCTACAAGTAATGTAAGTGATTTTCTCATATGCCAACTTTGTAAAGGTCACGTAGGTCATTCTGCATCTCTTCCTCTGTTCATGCAATGTCATAATGAGAATGTTTCTTTACAAACAGTTACATAAAAGTGGATTTTAATGAATGAATCTGTACTTACTCATTTTATAGAGTTCTAAAGAAACACTTTGTAAAATAGCATTGTTTTCCATTTCTTATGAATGCTATGTATTCATTTTAAAACTGTACATGTTGATTGTGTCAGAGTACTGGCATATATGTTTATCTTTACAAAAATTAAAAGTTTCTGATATATTTTTATTCTATGTCTTCCAAGAATCAGTTATAAAAAGCTGTTTGTATGTTCAAGAATATATAATAAAAATGCTTCTTGAAAATGAATTTGTTGTGTTCCCAGCCTTTTGAATGTTGATGTCTATACATTCTTCTTTTACCCCAAGCTCCCAAGTTGGTAACCTGGTAAATTCGTTCAGAATGCTCTTTTTTTAAACAAAACATGGTTGCAGTCCACAGGGATTTTGGGAAATTCTACATGACTTATGTCCAGAATATTGACCATTAGGCAGATATATTCATAGGCCAATGGAAGCAGAAAATAAACCGGACCAAAATAAGAGTTATGAATGTTTTAAATATGAGATCACTATAGCTATGCGAGTCTCAAATGGCAATTTTGTTGATGCATTGTGATGTAGTCATGGAAAACTCCCGTTTGTCATGTACAAAACTATCATTACTGTTTTTCTCCTAAATGCTTTCTCCCGTGAGGCACTACTCTAATTATATAAAGAGGAGAGACCCTTCTTGAGTCGCACATTTTGTTTTAAAACTTATAATTGTAGTCATTTTGTGCGTTAGAGCAATTTTAATTTATTTTAAAAACGTCCATTTCTTATTTTGTGTCTGATTTTGTTTAAACTTTCACCAGTCTGCTTTTCTATTATCTTATAGAGTAGTTTTCTTTTAAGGTTGGATTTCCATTTAATACTGGTAGTGGGATCTCTTTTTTTTTTTGGGGGGGGGGGGGGGGGGGTCACTTAGATCAGTACTCAATATTGATCTTTTACCACCCATTTACGTCCATCTCTGTTTGGCTTTCCCTTCCCTCACTCACTCCTTCCTTTCTTTCCGAACTCTCCATCATTTTTCTCTCTCTTATCTCTCCCTATCTCTCTCTATAATATCACTTTCATTGAACCAATGCTTTAAATCTTTCCAAGTCTTTCTCCCTTATCTGTTCCCCATCCCCCTTTCCTCTCACGGTCTGAATCGCTTCTCCTACTCTCCAGGGCCAAAACCAGACTTAAACTTACGATTTTCAACTTTCATGTAAATATTCCATAACCAGTGCATTCACAAATTATTGTGGTATTGGAGCAAGCAAGCAAAATAAATCACACATTTAGGACACGTTTTCTGTACAGAGTAAGTACAATTTTTTAATTGCAATAAACCCATATATGCTGTTTAAACCATACTCATGGCTTTATGACACCGATCAGGAAAACAACATCCAAGAAGAAGCAAAAAATGTTACATGATGAATTATCTTTTTACATGTATACAGTCATATTTTTTTCTTTTAACATGGCAGGAAATATCAATATTTGTATCTGTAATCATCTGACTTTGTAAAGGTTTTACACTTTGTACAATCCGAACGGGCAAAGTACCACACTCGTATACAACTCTCACTCCCTCTCACACTAAAAATAGACTCTTTCATACAGACGGACAGGGACAGACAGACAAACACACATACATACATACATTACGATGCAGGCACACACTTTTGATCTTCTGCCTACAAAATACTGCGGAACCCAGTCTTTTCTTCCTCGTTTCGTTTATAGGCACAAGTTTCATTATTGTTGAGATAAATGAAGATAACATTTTTATAACGTGACCGCTCGAAATACCATCTACAGTAGGTCAAATATTCCTTGCTGCTCTACCCTATGTTCTGGATCAATGAAGCCATGAGGACTCAGGAACATCTACACAACGTGAATAAGATTGATGCTTCCTAATATGATACCATAGGCAATACTTCAGTTTCATGGACAAATAGTTGTCCAATTGTGAATTCAAAATTTGAAGATATACAGGTGAAAAACAACTCAAAATTATCATAGATACTACAGAGGAAAATTTCATTCTAAAGAGAAGAAATCTGAAAAATTAGAAATTAGAAAACCATTAAAAAGGTATACATTTTGAACTGTTGACGGGGTGCCCATCTGTGCAAGAGTTAGACCCAACAACAATGGGCCCCCATGCACTGAGATACACATAGCTTCCTGTGAGAAACACAAGTTTTGTACATACAACCTTTTGTTTCTCAGAGGAAGATGCACACACAGGCAAGACAATGAGAACAGTTTGGTAAGTGCGGGATCGTAGTAAATAACTATATATAAGTAAATTACAATACTCTACAGAATCAAAACACTACAAAGCAAGTTTAACTTAGAATTGTCAGCAGAACAATGCGAGAAACGATGAAAGAAACAACGTGAAGAGAAAGGAAGCAATAATAACTAAATACTGTTCAGGCAAAACCGAAGATAAATTGTACAAAATGAGAAAGGTAATGATATGTCATTTCTCCATCAAAACATGTGCAACTGGATGTTAGTAACTGGATACAAGGTATTGATATGTTATTTCAAGATCTGCTTCACAAACGATTCACATAATGTTTACAAAGTCATGGACAGGTTTAACAAGTATTTAATGTACAGTAAAAGGCCAAAGTCACATTAGGAAAGTAAGTGAGTGAATAGTCATTTTTTTTTAGATAGATCAGCTGATGAGAAACAGAAGGGCACTATTGACTCGCATCCTTAAACAATCGAGTTATGACGTTTTGGCTCCAGCAGAGCATAAACATACATCTCATGGCATCTCTACATAAGCAAACTCCCCTCAAGTTGTCAGCTAAGAAACAGGGCATTAAATCATATCCCCAATATTGAATTAATGCCCTTTTGTCTCCCATCCCAGGAAATATCCCATCTCTTCAAGCAAATTTCATCAATATTCTGATCTGACATTTTTTTTCTTCTCATTTCATCTGTTACAGAGCAAGAAGTACATTAACTTCATTTTAAAGGATATGAAGGAAGGCCTTTCTGGCTCTGAACAGATGAACTCTTTCTCTCAATTTGTGAATACAAGAAGAGTTGAAAGACTCACTCTAGCTCCCTTGATGACTGGCTAGCATTTTGTCTGTGTGGAGCTAGAAGGGCGTCGACTCATTACACTTTGACACAGGGTCGACGCCCTTCTGGCTCTCGACAGATGACTTATAGAAGTATTGTGACCTTGAGTTGACCTTGTATATACAGCCTCAACATGAGGCAGAACCATGCATTGTAACTTCACGCCCCTCAAAAAAAAAAAAAAAAAAAAAAAAATTATCATCCCTATTAGGTTGTGTTCCCACTGGCAGTGGTAAACCATTTTATTAGACGCCTTCTGTGAAATGATTTATCACCGTAAGACGTGTGAACAAGCCCATGACACACAATATTTCACCACAGATTGAAATATCATGTATGATATTAATATATATATACCTGTATAATATAAAATGTTTCTGACTAGCACAAGAAAAAAAGAAAGATCTACAATGATCATTAAACCCACAGCAGCGACGTTAGGCTAAGTAAAATAACAAAGCAGTACTTTTAGTGCGCTAATGCTAAATCTTGCATCGTAGTTGTATCTTGGAAACCAAAGATTTGTTTAGAAAGACTCGAGATTGGTTGCACCCGAAGGTACTGGAACAAAAAGACGGACAAGAATACTGAGAGAGAAAAAAAAGGGATACTTCCAGGGCTGGAAAATTGGTTTCTTTGCTGGGTCTCTACTTAAAATACACAGGAGCAACAGGCATATCTACCATCAATTACTACTCAAGCATTCCCAAAGTAAGGGAAACTCGAAAGCAGTCAAATATTTGAAAACGGTTGCTAAAGTAGAACTATTTTAAATGTGGCCCTTATTTAGCGTATAGCCATTAAATTAGTTCTTTCAGTTGCTGTTTTCAAGACTATTTCATTCTGGGAGATTACTTTAGACAGTAAAATACCTGTGGGCTACCAATAGATATCTGATGCTATATATGCAAGGAAAGTCTTGTCTGTCTGTTTTTTGTTGATCAAGCATACGTTAGCTTTGACATTTCAGATATCAACATTTCGGAAATTCAGTATTTCAGTTCAGGGTCCTGTTTCATAAAAAGTGTTTATCACTAACAAATGCTAAATTTCTATGACAAATTTGCTCTCAAACAATCAAATGCCATGATTTCAGTAGCTTAAAACAGTTACTGTAATTTGTTATTGATAACAATTTTTTATGAAACATGGCCTGGATGCTTCTCCCTTGTGTAATCTCAGCAGCACTGTCTGATAATCCATACATATAACCAAGCACATCTTTGTTGGCTGTGGTAATTAAGAGGAAAACAGAATTCTAGGCCTTTTACTCTCATACCAGTAAAGAACAAATTCCTTTCAGCCCTGGGAATATCGAACATGAATCAAAATTCTTAAAATTATAGAATACAAATATCTTCATGCCTTGGTGGTTCTATGCAATTAAAGCTCTTCATATTTTCTATTTTGTAGGCAAAAACTGACTATATTAAGAGTTGTATAGACACACGAGTTACAGCTATCACTCATGAATACCGCCATCCACAAAGCAGTGTCATGTTTATATATATTCCACTGTTATGTTATATACCATGTTAGATACTACAAGACCAGAAATTTTTGCATACCCTCAACTTCTGTAGCCTGGGAAAACAGTTCCCATACTACTTGTGACACTTAAACCAATGCATAGATCATTGTAACTATATCGAATTATGACGATTATATATTTCTTTGTGAAGAAAACTATTAAATGTATTTTACACATTTTTTCTAAACTCAAGAGATGTTAAGAACAGGTGATCATGATGGAATATTTATTTGGTGGCGATCATACAAATATTGAAAGTGTTGAAATATTCTCCATGGTAACACGTGAAGTATAATGAAATAATGCATTCCTATGTTTCACCGACATTTAAATCAGACTATGAGAAGGACATGAAAACAACACCTGGGCCCCATTTCACAAAACTTGTCATCAGTGACAAGTGACAGTTTTTGTTACAAGCTACTGAAATCCTTGCTTCTGATGGTTATCAGCAGATTTGTCATTGAAAAAAGGCTTTGTGAAAATGGCTCCCTGGAGGAGTCTTAAGCAGATGCTGCAAAATGCTTTACATCACTTGAAAATTAGTTCTTTCTTCAAAATCAGTGGAAAAAATGACCAGCTTTGGAAAGCTTTCACTTGCTGTGCTAGTGTGCTGCAAGCTTACCAAAACCGCTCATTATTCCACCAACTGTGAAGAGAGAACTTATTTTCAAATTACATCACCAATCAGGGGCCCGTTTCATAAAACTTGTTATCTATAATAATTGCTAAATTTCTTGGACAAATTTGCTCTCAGTCAAACAGATGCCACGATTTCAGTAGCTTATAACAGTAGCTTGTAACTTGTTATTACTTTACTTTACTTTACTTTAATACACGATGTTGTAGGTCTAAGCCTGTTCATCTATCCAGGATTCTTTCGTGATTACTGTTATTTTGTGGAGGGAGGAGGTTGTGTAATAACATGAGACAATAGACAACACCTAGACCGGCTCATACAGAAGGCTTACTGGTACACTCTTTGACCAGTGACTATCAAGTCTATTCTTAAAAGAGTTTACCGACCCAGCTGCCACAACGTTTTCTGGGAGACTGTTCCACAGTTCCACGACTCTATTGCTAAAAAAAGTATTTTCTTATATCTAGCCTTGAATATTTCTTTTCAAGTTTTCTAGAGTGACCTTGAGTTCTATCTTCCGTTATTGATATCAAGTTTTATGAAACAGGGCCCAGATGCACCTCGCCAGTGACTTCACATTGTTAGTTTGATTCATACTAAACGCTGAAAACCCAACACCAATTCACTCATCTAGAGACATAAGAGGCCCACAGTCTATCTTGCCCAATTTCTTTTTGCTGTACATCTAATTTCCTATTATAATATTATGATTATCATTATAATTTTTTTGTTTGGCCTTGAAAGCCAAGGCAACTACATACTCTAAATTGCTCACATTTTTTTCTTTGTATATATAAGACAAAATTGCATTGGTCATAAAAATCCCTGTCTTTATCTCAACATTGGCACAAAAGGTTGCTTTTTATTTCTTTGGAATGAATCAACTGCCGGTGAAAGTCCTTTTTTTCTTCTTTTCCAGTACATTTCACTAAATATATGCAAATTTATCTTTCTCATTGATATTTTCCACCAAGCAGACAGCTGGGATACACAAAACATCAGGTGCACAATATGCTCTTAAAATTTCATTCATTTTAATCACCTCAAATTGCAGATAGCACAATTGCAATAGCACAATTGCAATAGCACAATTAGCAGGAATTAACAGGAAAGAATTTTCCTATAAAAGCTCTACAAATTCCCTTGCTCATTATCACAGAGGTTTGTGTTTTTGAAAACACAAATCACGGTTGCAATCTGACCTTACAGTGACCCCGCGAAAATTGGAATACGTAAGAATGATTGCATGCGTGTGGTGCTAATGGGAAATTGAAATGAAAAGACAAGGCAAGAAATACGTTGTTTGATATATCATTTATCTTGTTTCTCTCTCAAAGGTACTTTAACATATATGAGGATATATGCTATTTTTGCTAGAATATAAAGAGAATAATCATATATATTTATTTTGGGCTTCAAAAATTAAGGGAGAAACTGTCCATTTGTATCATATTGATATGGCGACTGCACGGATATAATCATATAACTTTGTTTCAGGATACAAACTGTTACAAAACCTTCAGTTCTATAATACAAGTTTGACCGGTGATATCTTTCTTTACTATATCATCGTACGTCAGGTGACATTGGTATCATTGAAAAGCCCGATTATTCCCCTTTACAATGGCGACACATTTTTAATGGTTATGTAATCATGGAGTGTGCAGTACACTGGAGTATGGCTCCAAGTCAAAAAGTGAAAATTTGGCAAATGCATTGTTATTTTCAACATTAAACCCAATCCATCCTCCAAACAAATGAAGAATTCACAATTGAAAATAACAATCCATTTTGCAACATTTCACTTTTGACTTTGGCCCCATATTTAGCTGTACTGCACATTCCATAATTACATAACCATAACAAATGGGGCATCATTGTAAAGTGGAATAAACAGGCTTTTCAATGATATCAATGTCACGTATGAGGATATAGTAACAAGAGAGATATCAACGCTCAAACTTGAATTGCAGAACTTTTTTTGAGGAGTTTATATCGTACGATATGATACCACTGATATATTTTCCTTCACTTATTGTGGGATATAATGGGGGATAAGGGATATTTGAGGTCTAATTTATGTTACCTCATACATCTATCCTTCATATATCATGGATTAACATCCTACCAGAACATCTAACTACTTTGTAAGCAGGGAAGCGTAATGCCAAGCTCTACATGTATACCGAATGTAGTCATAAGCACAACTCTTAACTTGATTGAGCCACATTAAATTCTCCCTCGGAAAACAAAACAAGGTATGCACACACATGCTTCTCCAAGGAAAGACTTGATATCATTTGTTAACCAACCTTAGAATGCTAGATAAATGATGAGCTATCATTAAAAAATGAAAGAATTGGAAACATCAGGAGGAAAATTGCATTGCTAATACTTGTGCTAGTTCTATTACCCTTAATTACTGATGATCACATTGTTACTCTTCGGTTTTGTGCAAAGCCGTACCTAAACAGGTCCCATCTGTATGTCTCTTCATTACTCTCTCCGTCTATCCATAAAAAGAGATTATCCTCAAGCTTACTCGTAATTTGTTTCTTCTTTCTGATTTTCGCGATAAATGGCAGCCATAACAATTCTCCCAAAGCTTCATTCGTATGCAGTGATATTCTCTGCATCACCCATCCATATGTTAACAGCTCAAGCATCAACACATTCTTATCTGCATGATGTACATGACAAGACCAGTTTACATATGTATCCCAACCTGCAGTGCCAACCTGTAGAGCAGATAAAACACCCATAAGACTCGTTTTGTTGTGTTTACACCTTCTTGTGTTCAATCAAATGCACCCTGTTCACTCATCGGCGGATTGGATCTCGCCCATGTTAATGCGCTCACCGGGGTTGACGCTGAAACCGAGGATGCTGGGGTCGACACGTTGCATCTTCTTTTTCTGCTTGCGGTTGTTCCTACCCACGCTCTCCCAGTCTCCCATCTGGGCCTGCTGGTGAGGGGCGGTGGAGGAGGAGGAGGGCACCGAGGAGGCAGTCGGCAGGTGGTGGCCGCCGGGAAGGCTAGATTTGTTTCCAAGCCATGCGGATTCCTGCAGTCAGTAGCAAAACACAAAGAGAGAAGAGAAACAAAAATTGCATTTTATGTCACATCTCAAGAAGAAAAAAGGCTACATTAACAAAGGCAAGGCGAGGAAAAATCATTTTAGTCTGAATTGCTTGGGAATTTTTTTGACTACTTTTATATAATAAATCTGTTCACAAGCATTGATCTACATGTAATAGTTATTTGACACAAACTTGTTTCAAATTGGTGTCTTTGGTGTCCTCTCAACATGCTATCGTATAAGTTATGGCTTTTCTTTCCAACTACTTACAAAGTTCATACAACTACTCCATGGTTTAAATGTATTCTACACTTAGGGTTTAACTTCACAACTGAACACTGATATTACATAATAAACATTTAAAGAGTTAGATCAGTCCATCTCTCTCCCCTTCCCTTCAAAATATCCCAAATATGAGATAGTCCTGCTAACAAACACATGGGAACAAGACAGCCAAGAAGCTCTTATTATTAATAATCTGTTAACTTGTACTCAAGAGTTTAACAGATAAATATAACTTATTGCTCACAGAAGGAAAACAGGTGGGAATGGGTGCCATGTTAGGGTTAAGATTGTTAATGCTGCTGATGCACAGAGGTCATTTATCATTGTAAAATGACACAGAATAGAATATTTGTCTATGCACCGGTCAACACGTAGACATCTATATTAGGAGTAAAAGGAAAACTAAATTGACTGTTAGCCCATTTACTTGTTATGAAAAATGGAGGGCATTCTTTTTTTTTTTAATGCAAACACAAACAGCTCCCATGTGCACAGAACATCAAACCCAGATTCATGAAATGATATGTCTCAGTAAGACAAAAGTCACACATGTTCAATATCATTGTGCAACCCTACCACATTCATATTGGAATTTGCATATCATAACATTAACAAAACATTTGTAACAACATGAAATACATTCTGTGCTTTCTTTCAGCACTATGACTCCAATCATCAAATAAAATGAGAATATTGTTTTATGAAGTAATAATAATATTGTATTGCCTGATGATGTATTAGGTTTTATTAATGATTGAAACTAAAATGTTTTGGCAATAAATGCAATTCAATTTAAAGGTAAAGACCAGTAATGGTCATGCGATTGCATTGTGAAAGAAACGTTGTGGAATCGATCAGAAAAGGTTGATCATCTAGCATCTAGCATCTGCAAGGTTCTGGAATCATCAAAATGATAAGAAATTTGGCCCATTCTTCGTAAAGTTACAAGCACTATACACAGAAAGATGTATATGGGACTACCCTATCTCTCTCACCAGACCATGAGAGAAATAAATTTACCAAATATATGAATTAGTAGGCGGTTTCCCGGCAAATTTTGTATCATCATGTATTAGTCAAAACACATTCTTTCACATGATTGGTAATGAGAGCTTGCATTTCATTTTTTGAAATTGGGGCGTTGCCAATACTGGTCTTTACCTTTAATGATTGAAACTAAAATGTTTGGGCAATAAATGCAATTCAATTTAATAAATTCACCTCATTTTCTTCTCTATATCTTCCTGAGTAAGTGATAGAATGGAGACTACAGAAACAAAAGAAGAGAGAACGCAACTTTCAGATATTGGCATCGTAGCATGTTGAAGGGCCTATCTCACTGAGCGGCGAATGCTTGCGAACGTAGCGAATTTGGATTCGCCAACTTTTCTGACGAATGTTGGCGAAAATCAGCGACATTAAGTGACGTTTAGCGACAATTAGCAACATTTGAGCGAATGTCTCCGAAAGTGTTTTCGAAAGGCAGTTGGCGACTATTAGCGACTGTAAGCAAATGTTAGCGACAGTTTTGCGAACTTTAGCAACCATTTGCCAATCCTTTGCCACTATTTGTGAACGTTTGAGACCTTTTGCTAACTACTGGTACTCAATGGGTCGATTTTATAAAGGAACCATATGGTAACGTGGTCGCTAGCTTTGGCGAAACACAGAGAACTGACGAAAACAAAGGGCAAAACCATTTAACAACCGTTTGCAAAGGCTTACGACTGTTTTGCAAACGCTTGCAACTGTTTTGCAAACGCTTACAACTGTTTGCAAACGTTTGCGGAAAAATAAATTCGCAAAGAAATTTTGAACATGTTCAAAATTTCTTTGCGACAAGAAAAACTGTTAACAACAAAGAAAACTGTTTGCGATCTTTCTTGCAACCTTTTACAACATTTTACAAACTCTGGCGAAACCCCAAATTCGCTACGTTCGCAAGCATTCGCCGCTCAGTGAGATAGGCCCTTGAGAGATATAGTTGGGAGGAGTATATGCATGTACGCATGTGAGGTCAAAGGTTAGATCATGGGGCTCCACCACCATGTTCCCTCCTACATGCAATCTCTATGGGAGGGAGTTACTTGGGGCTCAATGATTTGGCCGACCAATGAGAAGCAATTTACGATGGTGTAACTATGTCTCTCAACTAGCTATGATTAGCATGTGTTTAAAAAGTCCTCATTAATGACTTTCACTATAAAGAATGCAAATGAAAAAGGTAAAATTTATTGAAACAAGTTAAAATTGTGGTGTCCTTCCACAAGAGTATTACTAAATGAGTGAGTATTATTGCAATTTAGAGAAAGATAGATGGAGGGAAAAGGGGGAGTAGATTTTCAAGTGAATACCTGTTAGACAAAGAAACAAGGTCATCTGATACAAGCTAATGGTTATGGCAGTGAGACACGAGACAGAAAAACAAACATAAAAAACAGTCACACACATACACAGGACGGAGGGTTGTTTATTTGAAAAGAAATAGAAACTGGGGTATGTGGATTTCCAAAGAATTTATAAACTGAAACAACTACAAATTCCTGATTTGTTAAAGAAAACAACACAGATTCCCCATTAGCATATGTGGATAAATCCCAATTTTCTTACATAATATGATGGAATTGATTTCAAACATTGCATTTCATGAATTTCTTTGATATATTTAATAACTTTTGCCCAGAACAAAATATAGTTATAGGCATGCTAGGGATTTAAAACCAAAATGCTATGGCCAGAGCATGCAAGGGAAAAATAGACAACAGGCATTGTCCATCCACCCTCCAAAGAAAGAACCCACATCAAGAACAGAGGCCAATGTGTTGCAGACAATGCAAAACAGCAAAAGACAAGGGGCAAACTAACTAATACTTCCTTTACACACGCATCGTCCATTGAGCAAGGCTCTACTGTTTTTAGGGATGGAGAGGGGGCTTTTCATAAGCTCTTGCCTAACTACATCTAGCATCGAATCTCCATTAGGTGATTCTGTGAAACGTGTCCCTTACAACCCAAGTCTTATTATCTTTCTGAAACATCCATAACTAAAAAATCTGTTGGTGTTACCACTGGCTTATGATGGTGACACTGAATCATTAGTCAATGGTAATACAGTCAAACCTGTCTACAAAGACCAACTGTTTATAAAGACCACTTTCTTGTGTTTCCCTTGGGCGGTCGCTATAGTCAGGTTCGACTTTATCAAAGAATTTATTTTTCATTTTTTGGATGAAATAAATGGATAAAGACTTGTGATACGCAGGACATATTTGACCAAAACACCTAATTTGTTACTGGTATTCAGCTATGGTAGTACTTGGGGATGTCTCTAGAAACTGTTAACATCTACTATATTACACACACACATGAAAATGTCTAGAAGTTCCAAAGTCAATCCTACCACTTCTTTCTGCTGGCGTTGCTGGTCTCGCTGCCTGCTCCTTCGTTCGAGGAACTGCCGGGCAAAGTTGGAGCTCTCCGGGGTGTCGCCCAGGTACATCTTGACGTATTCGTGAACCTCGTAGGGAGAATCAATGTCTTGTAGGAATGAAACAAAGGTTGGAACTGCACGGTGGAAAAGATTGTGTATGAAAGAAACAAGAAAATAAAGAATGAATGAATTAAATTTATAAAAAAACACAAACATATAAAGAGAGAGAAAAAATAGAAAAAGATAAACGATATGGGATAGGAAGAGTAAGGTAGGGAAGAGAGACATAGAGATAAAACTAGATGGAATTCGACTGCGCGCAGTCGAAAATGATGCCTCCGTCATAGAGCAATTTTACAAACCGAAACGGAAGAAATTTTTCAAATTCAAGTTCAATTGTAATCCATTAACATGTTCTCAGAATATCGTGATTACAAGCAATTTCTCATATACATATATGACCCTTTGATCTTTGACCTCATGACCCTAAAATCTACTCAGTTCATTGGCTCTGCAAGATTTCCTGAGTTAAATAGTAATCCATCTGTCAGTTCTAATGAGAATGCGTCCACAAGCTATTTTTGCATACATAATGAGCCCATGACCTTTGATCTTATGAACCATTCATTGGCTCTGCAAGATACATAAATGATCTAAGTCTGGCAGGAATCCATCAATCTGTTCTAATGATAATACGATCACAAGCTATTTTTGCATACATAATGAGCCGCATGACCTTGACCTTTACCTCATGACCCCAAAATCTAATCAGTTCATCAGCTCTGCAAGTAACATACATGACCTAAGTTTGGCAGGAATCCATCAATCGGTTCTTCAGATAACGCGATCACAAGCTGTTTTTGCATACACAATGTGCGCTGTGACCTTTGACCTCGTGACCCCAAAATCTAATCAGTTCATTGGCTTTGCAAGATACATACATGACCAAAGTTTGGCAGGAATCCATCAATCGTTTCTTCAGATAACGCGATCACAAGCTGTTTTTGCATACATAATGAGCCCTGTGACCTTTGACCTCGTGACGCTAAAATCTAATCAGTTCATCAGCTTTGCAAGATACATACATGACCAAAGTTTGGCAGGAATCCATCAATCGGTTGTTCAGATAACGCGATCACAAGCTGTTTTTGCATACATAATGAGCCCTGTGACCTTTGACCTTTGACCTCGTGACCCAAAATGTAATCAGATTGTTTTCCTATAGTGATACACACTATCACTAAGTTTGAAGTTTAAATCTCCAGTGGTTCTTGAGATATCATGATAACAATCTCAATGTATGGAATTTCATAAGTTGACCTCTGTGACCCTTGACCTTTGACATACGTGCTCCAAAATCTAATCAGATCGTCTTCCTATGGTGATACATACTATCCTTAAGTTTGAAGTTTAAATCTCAAATGGTTCTTGAGATATCGCGCTAACAAACTCAATACAAGGAATTTCATAAGTTGACCTCTGTGACCTGTGACCTTTGACCTACGTACTCCAAAATCTAATCAGATCGTCTTCCTATGGTGATAAATACTATTCCCGAGTCTTAAGTTTAAATCTTAAATGGTTCTTGAGATATTGTGATAACGGTCAAACGGGACGTACGGACGGACGTACGGACGGACGGACGTACGGACGGACGGACGTACGGACGGACGGACGTACGGACGGACAACCCGAAAACATGATGCCTCCGGCACCACCTTCGGTGGCGGAGGCATAAAAAAACAAAAGGAAAATGATGAGGAAAGCAAGGGATAGGAGAAAGAATTAAGAGAGGGATTTGGGAAGGAATGAGAGAAAAAGCAGATGGACAGAGGGAGAGGGAGAGTGAGGTCGAGAGAGCAAAAGAGAGGAGGGAGTCAGAGACAGACATACAGACGTAATTTAAGAAAGAAGAGAGGAAGAGGGGGTAAAATATGATAAAAGACATATAAGCCAGTATTTCAAAATATTTTACTTTCAACTTCTCCATAAATACTTGTGACTTAATTTTGAGTCTTTCTATCGACACATCTAGCACTTACAAGCACTGTGAATTAAATTTATTGGGATAAACCATACAATGTTGCGGATTGTATTAACTCATTTGCGACAATTGACCACATTGTGTGGTTTGCCTTGATTACAAAACAAGGGAAACGCTCTCGGCGGTCTCGCCTGCATAACGCAATTCAATATGATAAACCAGAACGTCAATGACGTAGCGCTCATCTGCATCTCACAACAACAACTATCGTAAATTTTATGTGGTACACTTTTGAACTGGTCAAAAAATAGAAATTTGATGCCCTGGAAGGGACATAATTTCATTTCATTTGCATAAAGTACCATAAATAATCAATGGAGCAAAATCTCACAATTCTGTGTAGAAGTTTATTGTTCCAAATTTAGCTCTACCAGATAAGGCAAAATCGGTCAAGAAATGAGGGAAAAGAAGCAATTTTTGTTATTTTTGGAATAAATTTGCATAAATTACCATAATTAATTAATGGAGAACAATTTCAAAATTCTGTGTACAACTTTGGTGTACCAAAGTTAGCTCTACGATATAAAGCAAACCAAATCAAAATCGGTCGAGAAATGAAGGAGAAGAAGCCTTTTTTGTGATTTCGAATAAATTTGCATAAATTAGCATAGATAATGAATTTCATGATTCTGTGTAGAAATTTTAAATCCCCTCCTAGCCTTATCATTTGAAACAATCAGAATCAAAATCGGTTGAAAAATAACGAAGAAGAAGCATTTTGAAAATCTTAATGTTGATGCCACAACAAAGTCTAAGTTTGTTGACCTTAAATGGCCTTTGACCTTAACTTAGTGACCTGAAATTCTACTCACATGATTGGGGAGACTTGATAACCCTATAGTCCAAGTTTCATTGACTAAGAACTTATACTTTCAAAATTATATCAAAAATTCAAAAACTTAACCTTAGGTTAAGTTTTCGATGATGATGCTACAACATAGTCCAAGTCTGTTGACCTGAAATGACCTTTGACCTTGAATTTGTGATCTGAAATTCTACTCACATGATTGGGGATACTTGATTACCCTATAGTCAAAGTTTCATTGACTAAGAACTTATACTTTAAAAATTATACCAAAAATTCAAAAACTTAACCTTAGGTTAAGTTTTTGATGTTGCCGCCGTCGCCGTCGCCGCCGCCGTCACCGGAAAAGCGGCGCCTATGTCTTGCTTTTTGCTACGCAGGCGAGACAAAAACTAGAACGCCTGGTGACCTCAGAATTAGCCAATCAGAGCACTCCTTACTTAGTCGTAGGGAAATTCCTATCCCAAGTTATGAATTTTAGAAGACCCAATATTGTTTTTTTCAGTCAAATACCATAGAAGCTATTGTTGCCCGGCAATTCTGCCCGTAGTGTCTGTCTGTCGAAGGAAATCCTGAATGACTTACCATCCACAGGTGGTCTCATCCTCTTGAGTTCCATCTCACACCACTGACCAAACTCAGATGAAGAAGGGTTGCTCTGAAACAGCTTCCTAACAGCCTCCTGGAAGGAAGAAAGATCATAATGAATATTAATGAGTTACAGAATAGAGAATTATGCATGAATCATTTAAGATGTATATGGGACTACGCGACACGTGCACGATATCTATCCGGTCCAGATGAATATAATAATGTACCAAATATATCAATTAGTAGGCGGTTTTCCGGCAAAATTTCTATCATCAAGTATTAGTCAAAACATATTCTTTCACACGATTCGTAATAAGAGCTTCCATTTCATTTTTTGAGAGGGAGGCGTTTCCAAAACAGGTCTATACCTTTAAGGTAAGGGTTAGGTTACTGAGGTATATTGATTGGTCCAGGATGAAAGGTTGGATTTCTGGTAATTATAAAACTGATCATGGAGCAATTATAGGAGCATGTGTCATACAACCATCCCCCCACTCCCCTTTCCTCTCCTGGGGTATTCCCCCTGGGCCATTCCCTTTAGGGTATTCCCCTTGGAGTAATATCTTAGGGTATTTCCCTTACCTCTTCCTTTGTCCTGGCCTTGTTGCTGTTGACAGGGGTGGGGTTCCTGGCAGGGGGTGCTGCAATGGGGTTAACATTTGATGCCGCACTCCGCAAAGATGGGAAATTGGAATTGCTGTCAAAAAAAAGATAAGTATCTTGCAGTTAGATAAGGAGATCAAAAAAGTATTAATTTGGTCACTGTATGCACCAATGTACAATAAAATAATAATCGATAAATTACACATATTTGGAAAGCTTAGATCCTCCTCTTTCATTTGATGCAACTCTTAATGATGCATATTTCAAGCATAGGTGATTAAAATGAATTTGAAGAGGAAACCAAAAAGTAATTTGGCGGGCAGTATCTGAATTTCAAAGAGAAAATCAAATTTCTAGAAAGCTGAGTTTCTGCCCTTTCATATGATACCTTACTCAGGAAATATGAGCTAGGAATAACAAAGTTCTGTTTGTTTAAAGTAGTGCTTGCATTTCCATAATTTTATCAAACGAATGCGTTTTTCCTGGCTGCCTGCTGTAGCAACAAACAGAATCGACAAAAGACTTAACTCCGTTTCGTTGACAATCAGCCATGCATGAAGTCTTTCGTCTACGGTTGATTGTCAACGAAACGGAGTTAAGTCTTTTGTTAATTCCGTTTGTTGCTACGGCAGGTAGCCAGTGAAAACGAATTTGTTTACTAAAATTATGGAAATGCAAGCACTACTTTAAACAAACAGAACTTTGTTATTCCTAGCTCATTTTTCCTGACTGAGATGTCATGTGAAAGGGCAGAAACTCGGCTTTCTAGAAATTAAAAATTTTCTCTTTGAAATTCAGATACCGTCCGCCAAATTACTTTGTGGTTTCCTCTCTTCAAATTCGTTTTACTCACTCATGCGTGAAATATGCATCATATGAGTTGCATCAAATGAAAGAGGAGGATCTAAGCTTCCAAATATGTGTCATTTATTGATTATAAATGTGACTGAGTTATGATAAAACATCGACAATTCTCGGTTTTGTTTTTTCTGGGACGCACTGTATATCCAACTTAAAAAATAATTTTAGTGTTGAGAAGATGACATGCTAGGTGCAAGACAAAATGGAATTAGAAACCAGATAAGCCGATTATATTAAACAGTGAATAGAGCAGTTACATTAATAATCTCTCATAAAATTGCATAGACACACAACAAATTCAGGGAAATGAGGAAAACCAATGATATCACCCAAACAAGTGAATGGGACTACATGTACTCACTTGGGTTTGCTGACCGTATTATCTCTGACATTATCTCTAGCACACTCATCCCAGAAGCCCATGTTGGCTGACGATGATGATACAGTCCTTGGTTGATCACCCCACACGCTACTGGTGCTGCTACTACCACCACCACCACCACCACCACCACTACTACTAGCATGGTCTCCGGACCAAGCGAGGGAGGTATTTGCCCCACCGCTGCCCCACACGGCAGCAGAAGAGAAAGTCATTCCCTGAAAAGTAATCAGAAAGTTGTTGTTGCATTATATTATATCATAGCCAGTTTCAAAACTTAAATCCGGGATTTAGCTCATGCTGCAATCATAATTATAAACCTTTAAATCAGTCAGGAATCCCATGATTTTTACAAGCAGATCGCCTGTCTGATTATCAAGATATTTATGAATGGAAATTGAAATTTCCCAAGTTTTTAAAACACTTAACACTACTATTGGGGAAAATGAGTATGGTAGAACCAGTCACTCAAAAATGTTTACTTTTTTGAGTCAATTCATGATCATTTTGAGGCAAAATTCTTTTAGGGCTTCAATATTACACCATATCACAGACACTGATAACACGTAGGGCCATGCATCTCAGATTCCTTTAACTCATATCCTACCATAAGGCCGCATGCACGCTACCGTTATAGTGCTTTTGTACATGCGAGCGCGCTATCAATTGGCTGCTTAATTCACGCGAGCAGGCCACAGCTTTGCCGCTTTATGCATGCTTGCTCACATTCGTAATAGCAGTTATTGTTCATGCCCATTGTACTGTGCTGAGTGCTTCGCACGCGCTATTGATCAGATTATCTCAAAATAAATTTGGCACAGGGGGGATGTGTGGCTTGGCACAATGTGGATTCATTATGGCAGGATAAGAGTGAAAAGCGAAATGCTTGTGGGCAGGCAGGCAGGCAGGGTCCTAAGGATACCAACCTTGCTCTGTTCAGTCTGCTTGGCTTTCCCTCTCTCCATCTGTTGCCTTGCTTGCTCTTCTTGAATCTCACGTAGAGACTTAGTGGACTGGTTCATGCTGCTGCTAGTGCTACTACAGGAAGAGGTATCACAAATAATTTATTCAATTCAATTCATTTTATTTTCACATTTGAATAAAGAGAACAATCAAAATGACAGTGACGTATACATTGAAAGAGAAAATAAGTATAAAACAGAAATAAATTCAAAGTGGTGGGATTTGCAAAAGGCCACAGCCTTATCAATGGCAAACCGCATTACACAAAATATGAACTGTATATGAATATATGAGTATATGAATAAAGCAGAGAAACTTTCCCCCAAACTCTAAATTTTAACTTGACTCTTAGACTTGAGTTTTATATCACCTACAAAGAGCTATATCAGTCAAATGAGAGAGTAATGAAAAATATGACATAGCGCTAGTTGATTCCTACAAAACTTAAAAGATGGTAGTGTACTTGTGGCGTTGTAAAAGAATTTGTGAGCCCTCTCATTTTTTTCTTCTCTTTTTTGTTTATTTGTTTATTTTACCTGACTGCTATTGTAAGTAAGCAATCAGGGGACTGACGGCTTTAAGTCCTCTCAGAGGGACTTGGTAATGAGAATTGATGCCTTACCAAAAGGCACTAGCGCATCAACTTGGTTTTGACCCGGGATCTCCCGGTTACCAGACCACTGACAACCTCTGGAGTTCAAAAACCGTATTCTTCAACTGTATTTTACTGGCAAAAGTTGTATTCTTAAAAATAAACACGGACTGTTACGCGGACCAATGCCTCTTACAGTTCCTACATACAGGAAGAAATTTTGGCTGGATACAAGCTGGATTGCTCGAACATTGAGCTCTGATAACGGCGTTCTGATAACCATTTGTATATTGATTTGTATACGATTAAAGGTAAAGACCAGTTTTGGAATCGTCCCCTCTCAAAAAATTAAATTGAAGAATTTGTTTTGACTGATACGGGAGGATAAAATTTTTGCCAGGAAACCGCCTACTAATTGATATATTTGGTAAATTATTATATCTATCTGGACCGGATAGATATCCCGCACGTGTCGCGTAGTCCCATATACATCTTTCTGTGAAAAGTGCTTGTAACTTTACCAAGACTGCGCCAAATTTCTTATGATTTTGATGATTCCAGAACCTTGCAGTACACACCAATACTTATATGCTAGATGATCAACCTTTTCTTATCGATTCCACAACGTTTCTTTCATAATGCAATCGCATGAACAAAACCTGTCTTTATCTTTAACCATTTATTAGCTTTTTATTTCTAATTCATGTAATCTTTTCTGGAAGAATAATATACAAGCAATGCCACTTGAACAAGAGATTAATCTCGACATGCTCTCATACTTCAAATGGGATTAGAAGAGTTTTGACATTTGGACCAAGTTTTGAAGAGTCCATACACCCTTTCTATGCACAGCGCTTTTACCTGCATGCGATTTTCAACCAGTGTGTGTCAAGTTGTTAGATTTTGATGATTCCCATATTTTACAATATAGAGTCATTAGTATAGATATTTCAACTGCCATGAGAAGCGTGGCTGTTTTTATAGGCTCAAGGGGAGGTTGCATCCTGCCACGACCCCGAGACGGTCCTTTTGGGAATCTCACTCATGAACTATTGACCCTTACTGGCATTGTTTGTTTCTTAACGGGAATGGCTAAAATCACAACTCCAATTTCGATCAATCAGATGGCTAGATTTCTAAAGAGAGGTATATAATAAGTTCTACAGCAACAATTTTTAACAAATAAATTTGAGACCTTGAGTTTCTTTCACTTTCAAGCACATGACCAGGACTTGACTTTAACTTTTAAACCAGAGGTAGATCCTGAAAACAGGCCAAACTCTGAAAATAATATCGCTGGAGTCAATGAGAGGAAATCATTTACCTGGAGTTGGTAGCGCCCCATCCGGCTTGTCTGCTCTGGGCATTCTGCTGCTGTTGCTTCTGTTGCAGCATCTGTGCTTGTAGCTTCTTCTGTCTCTGTAATAATAATAATAATAATGATAACAATTGGATTTAAAGCCCCACTGCACTAGTTATAGCTACTTGCGCCCTCTATATAGCAAACAATGCCTTATTGGTGCCTGTTGGTCCCCCATGATCCCCTTTTTCTTATGTTAATTGAGAGCGGAGTTGATGAGATAGCCACCTGTCAGTTACCTTGCAGGGTGGTCTAATCTCTCCTGGCCAAACTAGTGCAGACAGGCATTAAATAGGGCCTTTTCTGGAGGATACATTGCTGTGTACCCTTAGTCTAAGGAGGTCTCGAGCCGTGGAGTGACGATAAATTCTTAAACTTGGCAGACAGCTAGAGTATCTCATAAAAGACGAGTCCATGCAGTTTCATATCATTATCTCAAATGTTCTGCAAATTATCACTTATTAACTATTCGCATATCCCCAAATTGACAATTTTGCATTGTGTACAATACACATGGGGCAATGTTCAAGTTTGTTGACATGATGCTTGAAATGTTATCAATTTGGTAGCAAATGACGCCTGAGATTCTTAGCGATAAAGTTTTGATATCTTGTGTAAAGATTATCCTGTAACGTTTCTAGGCACGCGTTTTAGGGATGGATTTTGCCCCAACCCCTTTAGGGTTAACTATGTTTCCAAAACAGTCACTGGTACAAACATTGTAGGAGTCCACACATAAAATATCAGAAGTCCAAACTCCATGTACGCCTTGTAAAAGTTAAACTATGAAAATTGTTTGAAAGCCTACTGACACTGGAGGGATTCATTTATTTGAACAAAAAAACAAACCTCATTTCTTTCGATTTCTTCCTGCTGTTTTTGCATTAGCTGTATCTGTTGTAGAGTTGGTCCGCTGCTGGAAGTTGTAGCATTACGCTGGGCCCACATGGCACTGCTTGGCAACTGCAACAAAGATAGTGATCACAAATACTTATCTCTCTTTGCTTTGGTAAAAATCATTCCTAGCTTGTAGGCCGATTTGCAGATTTTTATCAAATTTGTTATGATCACACGATAATTTGTCAATATTTACCTACATATGAATCATCACCGTATGTATGTAAATATTGACAATCTATTGGAATAAGCATAATAAAAGATTATCAAAAAACGTAGTTAAACATTAACAATGTGTCAACAGAATATGGAACTGTGCTATACCTTACTTTTTAAATACCATACCATACTTCTTATATACAGTCAAACCTGTCTATAAAGGTCACCTAAGGAAAACTGGCCACTGCAGAGAGGTGGCTTTTCTAGACAGGTCCTACAACATATTTATTCTCAGCAGAAAACATTACAGGTAACCATTATAGAGAGGTGGCCGCTAAGGCAGGTTTGACTGTATCACACAACAAGGACTCATTATACAATCCATTATGGTGATTTAGAATTTATGTCTAATCTAACACAGTGAAAAGCATATCAAGACATTGTCCATAGGAATTTCATGTCAGATGAAAAATAAAAACAATGATCAGGGGGGTGTTTCACAAAGATCCTAAGTAGAACTTAACTCTAAGTTGGACTTAAAAATTATGGACAGCCATTGGGGCCTTAAAATGAAATATATTAAAAAGCAGAAATTCAAGTATTTTAGACTTTTCATAAATTCCACATCAAGAACATGAAATCTCTCATGATAATAGAACATAATAATGATTTGAATCAGCATTTTATGCCTTTTAAAATAACTTTTACACAATATTTTCAAAGATGCTAATGGCTTTCCATAACTTTTAAGTCCAACTTAGAGATAAGTTCAACTTAGGATCTTTGTGAAACATCCCCCTGGGCTCTACTTGCAAAAATTACTTACAGCGGGTGGTTGGGGTTGCTGCTGTTGTTGTTGCTGCTGTTGTTGTGCTTGTTGCTGTGCCTGTTGCTGCTGCAACCTCTGCAAGGTTTCTTGCTGACGTTGTATCTCTTGTTGCCTGAAAATGAATAAGAATTTCACAAGTCATCCTAACTGTTCCTGATGCTGTTTTTGTATGTAGTATTTCAAATGGACTTGACAGCATGTTTTAATCCGTTCTACAGATGATCTTCATAGTATATTATACAGAAATCCTGACAAAGTTATATTCCCAGTAGATAAGCACCATTGTGAATACTGTAAGGCTAATGTCCCATCTCAAAGTTTACAAACGTTGCATATCATTCTTCTCCTCATCCAAACATTCCTACATGTTCTGCATGCTCACTACTGCACGATAGAATATACCCAGGTACAATGGGTCCTAACCCCATTAAAAAAGAGGGTATTGCACTATCATGCGCAAAGTGATGGTGCAATACCATTTGCATTAATTTTATGGCTGCCATTAACAGTCCTGGGGGGTGTTACACAAAGACCAAGTTGGATCGACTTTAAGTTGGACTTCACAAAGACTAAGATCGACTTTAAGTTGGACCTTTTAATATGGCAGGCTATTCATACCACTGGTTGCTCTCACCATTATGATTTTTAGATACTATTTTTTCCTTCAATAATGAATCGTCGTTGTTGTCGTCGTCGTCATCTTCATCATCAGCAACTTCATCATCAGCAACATCATCATCAGCAACATCATCATCATCATCATCAGCAACATCATCATCCGCAACATCATCATCAGCAACATCATCATTCGCAACATCATCATCATCATCATCATCACCAACATCATCATTATCATCATCATCATCATCAGCAACATCATCATCACCAACATCATCATCATCATCATCATCATCATCATCACCAACATCATCATCACCAGCAACATCATCATCATCATCATCATCATCATCATCATCATCATCATCAGCAGCAGCAGCAGCAGCAGCAACATCATCATCAGCAACATCATCATCATCATCATCAGCAACATCATCATCATCATCATCAGCAACATCATCATTCGCAACATCATAATCATCATCATCATCATCATCACCAACATCATCATCACCAGCAACATCGTCATCATCATCATCATCATCATTATTATTAATAATATAGCTTTGATGAAATGAGGGCCCAAGAAGCCCACCTGAGCATGTCCTGTCTATGTCTGTCGGCCTGTTCCTTCTGTCGTTCTTCCGATTCTCTTCTAGCTCTCTCCTCCTGCTCCTCCCTGGCCTTCCTGGTCACATCCTCCAATCTAGCCACTTCCTCCTTAGCTCTGCGAACCGACTCATCCTGCTTCCTCCTCAGCTCTTCAAGATGCTGGAAATGAAAGACGAGAAAAGTAATCACAAGATCGTTCGTTCGCTCGTACAAAGAATATCAAGGAGAACATCATTTAAATAGTAAGGTCCTTATTTAGCCAACTGATTGTCTCATTATTGAGCTCTTGGAGTCCAGAAGCACCGTGAGGGGATTTGTAGATAGGACAAGCATCGATGACATGATCCATAGTTTGGATCTTTCCGCAGGCAGTTTGGCAATGGATCACAAGATAATTTCCCCTTAAAAAAATGTAAGTAGTTAATTTATCTCACCTCAAATGTTATCACTCAACGAACAGGAATTTAAGACATAAAGACCTCCGCATTTTTTCGTCTCAAGCAATTTACCGGGTCATATCTGAACGAGCCTTTGGTTCATCTTTCCACTCTTCATCCCTCCAATCCTCATCCCTCTATTTTCTTCCCCCCCCCCCCCCCTCCTCTCTATATACCTCCTCTCCCATTCTCCCAACTCTCTCTCTCTCATAGTGAAAGAAAAGGTGTGGAATCGATCAGAAAAGGTTCATCATCTAGCATATAAGTATTGGTGTGTACTGCAAGGTTCTGGAATCATCAAAATGATAAGAAATTGGCCCAGTCTTGGTAAAGATACAAGCACTGTAAACATAAAGATGTATATGGGACTACACAAACATGTGGCGTAAAAATCCCTCCCGATTTGTATGCTTTTACATGCCATATTTAGAATATTAAGGCATTTGTAGAGAAATGCTTTTCAGGGAACATTTTTTATCTGATGTTCTTCCACACTTGCATAATACAATGATAACGCTCACAAAATATTTTCCACCTCTTCCCAGAACTCAACCTTTTCTCTAACTTTCACCCTCTCAGATTGATCTCAGATAGTACATTCTTCCATCTCCTACAAACTTTATCATTTACTGTCCGTTTCCCCACCTGTTGCTCCAATCTTTTCTGTTGTTCATTCTTCTTTTGTTGTTGTTCTTCTAGCTGTTTTCTTTCTTCCGCTCTCCTCGCCTCTTCTTTCTTTCGGGCATCCTCCATTCTCCTGGTAAGTAAAGACGAGTTCAAACAAATTACGCATGCAGTTTAAATGGTACCAGTCACCAAAAAACATTTTACTCTAAATAGTAGGGGTGCCATGCCGCTAACCTATAGTTGAAGTATCGGCTTCAAACATGTCAAATGCTACTTCTGTAAAATTCCAAATACACTGTCAATTAACATAAACACAACTTATGAACAGTTTAGTCAACAAACCTACATGTACGTACAAGGATTTGCAAAGAAAAGGATACATTCACCCGATCCAGTGATCTGCCTAAAAAAAAACTTGATTTTAGTGTAGAGTTTGTCACATTTCTGTATCTTAGAACACACACATAAATCAGAGCATTAAGGCCCCACTGCACTTATTATAGCTACTTGCGCCCTCTATAATGCAAACAATGCCTAATTGGTGCCTGCTGGTCCCCCATGATCTCCTTTTTCTTATGTTAATTGAGAGCTAATTTGATGAGATAACCACCCGTCAGTGACCTTGCAGGGAGGTCTAATCCCCCTGGCCAAACTAGTACAGATGGGCTTTAAAGCCTTGGGTGCACACAGCTACTATTTCAACCGATCTGCCATCTATCTTCCCAATTCAATCCAGTCCGGGGAGTTATAATGTTATGTGCCTAATCAAAGGCACTGATGATACTGAAAACACTTACTGAACATCTATTCATGATTCACATGGAAAAGACGGGATAGTGACATCCAAATGTATGCCATTCATTCAAATGTATAATGTTTGTCATTCATTTATATGTACAGAGTTTATCATTCATTTTAATACAGTCAAACCTGTCTACAGCGACCGCCCAAGGGAAACACAAAAAGTGGTCTTTGTAGACAGGTTCCTTTAGTACATGTTTCAATGAGAAACCATTTTCAAGGGAAACAAAAATGTGGCCTTTGTAGACAGGTGGTCTTGGTAGACAGGTGGTCACTAAAGCACGTTTGACTGTACATTAATAGTTTTATATTGCCACAGTTAATTTTAGGAGGTGAACAGCATCAAGTTTGAACGAGGCAACACCCTTCAAGGCCTCTCCCAAACCCCTGAAGCAGCAGCAAGACTTGTATTCTTACTTCAGATCCTCCATGTTAACCCCACGCTTCCGTAGGTCGTCCATTCTCCTCTCCTCGGCCCTCTGCTTCTCGACCTCCTCGTGCATCTCTTCCGTCTTCCTCTTCTCCTCCTCCACCTTCTGGCGCACCTGCTGTCGTCGCTCCTGAGGGTGGGGGGAAATAATTGGCAAGTTGATTTAATATAATATTGAGTTCTCTTATTCTTTTTATGTCAGTTTAAAGATTACTATAGTTGGAATGACCACTGAACAAGATTGTTATTCAAATACCCTTGTTTAAAAGAAACTATTAGAAAATAACAGTGCAGTCAAACTCCATCTAAAGCGACCGCCCAAGGTAAAAAACAAACTTGTGAGGTGCAATTAACTCGCTGATGACACCAAAATCGTTTTGAATATTGAACGGTCATCAAAGCACCCACGATGCCAAGCTCACTTTATCACCGAAAATTCCCCCTCTCATATCTCCTTTGTTTGTCAGAGGAATGATGTAAAATGGTCATGAAAAATTGTATCAAATGATGATCTATTTCTCCTTTTATCAAACATTTATTGTTCAGTAATCAAGGTGCTTCATAGAGGCATATGTATAAATTTGGTTACATCACGTAAATAGCCTATTGAATCAGTGAGGCAAGCATTGAATTATAAGGCAGACATGTAAAGATCACATACCTCCTCCATTACTTCTCTGGCCATTGCTGGATCCCACACACCAATGTCCCAATCTGCTCCTTTCAAAGAAATAAACAATACATCAAATTTGGAATTTGACGCTGACAGACGCTTCGACACATGGGTCGTCGCCAAGTTCTTACTCTGGGCCCTGTTGCACAAAACTTACCATTGATGGTAAAACTTTGCCATCAATGGTAACTACCATGGAAACCTAGATTTTGATTGGCTGTTGAGCCCTGTTACCATGGTAGTTGCCATCGATGGCAAAGTTACCATCAATGGTAAGTATTATGCAACAGGCCCTGAACCCCAATTGTTTCAAAGATTCAACAGGAGGCCATTCACACAGATTCAAATACAAAATCATTGCAGTCCCACATAGTTAGTGTGAAATTCTGTATCTAATACGTTTCAGTGTATACATATAGGCCCATGGTCATAGATAGTCATAGCTAGCAGACAAAATATAAACCTGGCTCAACTAAATGAAAGTCTACTAAGCTAAGTGTCAAAGTCTTCATTCCATATCACTAACTGCAGTTCTATCAATTTTATTGTTAAATGATAAAGAAAGAGAAGAGTACCAACACATGATTAAATCATGATTTACATGTCCGTTTTAAAGTTATATTGGCTACTACAGCTGCATTTGAGAATCATAATTTCCTTAGAGAACCTTTAAATCCAAGCTGAAATCTTATCTTTTTTAGCCATACCTGTACTTGGCACTATGATACTCTTCCAAAAACTCTCATTCTTTCTATTTTTCTTGTGCGCCTCGGAATAGAATTGTCTAGATAGACGGCGCTATATAAATGCCTATTATTATTGTTATTATTATTATGAAAGCTTTACTTTTCGTGGGGACAGAGTTCCAGACACCAATCTCAGGTCCTTCGATTTTATCCTTGGCAGCGGCCGCAGCAGCTGCTACCGCCGCGACTGCAGCTGCGGCACTCGATCCGGACGGTGGCAGAACTCCTGCGACACTGGTGGCTGAGAGGCTGGTGGGGGTCTGATCCAGGGACACTCCGGCCGGCAGGGACAGGCCTCTCTGGCGTTGCATCTGCTGCTGATACTGCATGACTAGCTGATGCTGCTGTTGCAGGGTGCCCAGGTTGGTACGCAGGACCTGCTGCTGGGCCAAGGTCAGGGTCTTGCCTCTCTGGATCAGCTCCTGGTAGATACGACTGGCTTGGACTCTGCAGGGGAAAGGGTAGAGGAGGGAGGGCAAGGAGGTTTAATTACAGTAGCCAATGGAAGTATTTGTTCAGGATGAGCTACCAAACACTGGTTCCAAAGCGATTCTTCTTATTGTTAAGAAATAGGTTGAGTTCTGGTCATGTGATTGCATTGTGAAAGAAACGTTGATCATCTGGCATATAAGTATTGGTGCATACTGCAAGGTTCTGGAATCATCAAAATGATAAGAAATTTGCTCAATCTTGGTAAAGTTACAAGCACTGTACACAAAAAGATGTATATGGTCTACACAAACATGTGGCGTAAAAATCTGTTCCGATTTTGATGTTACATGCCACATATTTAGAATATTAGGGCATTTGAAGAGCCATGCTTTTCGGAAAACATATTTTATCCGATGTTCTCCCACACTTGCATAGTACAATGATAACGCTCACAATTTTTTTTCTCACTTCTTCCCAGAACTCAACCTTCTCTTTAAGTTTCGTATCCTTCATCATTCAATAATCAATAAGAAACATGCATACATTATTAAATGTATACAACATGTATTTTTATTTCAAGGTCAATAAGTCATGCTTATTGTTATTATAACTCTAGTACGATATGATTACAATGAAATAGTGCTGGTACCCAAATTGTCACACTGGCTATATATCCAGAGGAAAAGAAAAGAATGAATTGCTTGATTTTACTCAAAAGAGAGTACCAAAGAAAACAAGGACCTGACCTGATCAAAGCTTGCTGTTGATTCAAAAGTTGTTGGAAGACTTGTTGCTGTTGCTGTTGTTGTTGCATGAGCTGTTGCTGTTGCTGCTGCTGCATGATCTGATGCTGACTGAAGAGTTGTGCCATCTGAGTGGCAAGCTGCTGCTGAGCCAGCTGTTGTTGGGTTGCCGACTGTTGCTGCTGGGCGGCCGCTGGGCTGGCCGAGGGGGCCGTATTGGCTGCGGCAGCCGCAGCCGCGATGGCAGCCGCGTTTGGAGTCGGGCTGACGGAAGGTCCACCAGGAGCCACGGCAGAAGGGGGTGCTATTGTAGGGTTACCAGTGGGAGTTGAAGGTTTCTGCAATAAACAAAGAACATCACATTGAAGCATGTCATTTACAATAATAGAATGCCACATAATGTGAGAACAACAAACTTTGACTATTAGATTCTTTCCAATATATATTAAATGTACACTGTATGTATCCCAAAAGTCAGACTATGGCAGTTCCCCCGTTTGTTCCATAGGTTGACCAACACATGTAAAGAGTCAAAAAGGATTCCAATGATTTCTCGTTTTATTTACACTGTAGGTGTGACAAACGGAGGCAGAGGAAGTCCAGTTTGTTCCATTGGTAGACTTAGCCGATAAAGAGTTAACCCTATCTTAACTGGGCTATTTCAGACCAGGTTTTTACTGGGGGGGGGTCAATTTGACCCCCCCCTAAGATCTCGGCCGTTTCACCGCCGATCGCCGCGAAAATTTGCATGCATGTCAAGTGAAGTGTAAAGAATACTATGGTAATTTCAAATTTTTGAAAAATTCACTCATTTGCATATTTATGCTAATTTATGCAAATAAGGTCATACAATTCACATTTCTGCCCATAAATCATAGATTATTCATATTTAAGTATTCTTTTTCACTACATATATTTATTAGACCATTTGGAATAATAATACAACACAAAAAATTGGAAGAGCCAGGTTATTCCTTATGTTATCTCTTGTTTTGATAATTTCTTATGTATTTCATTGTTTTTTTAACTTATGTATTTTATTGTTTTTGTTGTTTTATTTCATTTATAACTACAATTCAACTATTTTGACCCAAAAACAAACATCTAAACTTTAAACAAGACTCAATAACCAATGTTTTATCTATTTTTAGGAAAAATGACTTTTACATATGTTTTGTACACAAATCATGAAAATGAGCGATTTTCGGGCTGACATGCAAAGACAAAAGGTCATGTGACCTTGTAACCGTAGGTCCGATTTTCGAAAAAATTGTTTTAAAAGATGCGTAAGACTCAAAAGTAAAAAGTCGTGAAAGGAAAATTTTATATCTGCCGCGGTTTTGGAGTAGTCGCGAAATTTCTACAGGGGGGGGTCAAATTGACCCCCCCCCAGTTGACATAGGGTTAAAGGTATAGACCAGTTTTAGAAACGCCCCCCTCTCAAAAAATGAAATGGAAGCTCTTATTACCAATCATGTGAAAGAATATGTTTTGACTAATACGTGATGATATAAATTTACTAATTGATTTATTTGGTAAATTATTATATCTATCTGGACCGGATAGATATCGCGCATGTGTTGCGTAGTCCCGTATACATCTTTCTGTGTACAGTGCTTGTAACTTTACCAAGACTGGGCCAAATTTATCATTTTGATGATTCCAGAACGTTTCATGCAATCGCATGACCAGAACTGGTCTTTACCTTTAAGCCTTCTAATGATTTCTACACATTTCACTTACCGAGCTATGGTTAAGTGTAGGCTCTTGGGCCGGCAAGAATGGCACACGCCCCCATCTCTTGATGAGGATCCCCAGGGGTTCAAACTCTTCGTCAGCGCCTCGTTTGACCTGCAGCGTCATGGTGAAGTAGCCGGCGCTAAACCACTCCGCCATCTCAGATGAGGTGAATGGGCCTGGCATTACGACAAGAAAATGAATCAAATTATTATTATTATTATTATTATTATTATTATTTCTTCGACCATTCATAAAAAAAGCACAAATACAATACAGCATGGCAAGAGAAAAGTACATAATGAGAATGAACAAACACATGCAAAGAGATAAGGGAGCAGCAAGTGGGTCAGGGTGTACAGAAGTGAAGTTCATCACTGTTGTCTAGAGGCATGTGCCCCCACACATGCTACTCCCAGTAGGTCTACATAATTAAAAATTCTTTACATAGAATATTGCACATGATAAAGGGGAGAAGAAAGAAAACAAATTACTATAACAAAATAAGACGGATTAAAAATTGAATATCAAAAAGTTAATTTAAAAGTCGATTTAACATTCTTGTAATGTCAGTCTTGAAGAGAATCATAGCGGATTTGTCGCCTGAAGAGCATGCTCTTTCTAATACCCTCTTGTTTTAAAGGTGACGAGAAAAACCTCAGATATTTGGACCAAAATTTAGTGCCAAATGTATGTGTAGTCCCACATATCCATTTCTTTGGGAAGTGCATGTGATTTTCAGCCAGATTGGGCGAATTTCATGCCACTTTGACCATTACACAAAGTCACGTATAACATCACTGTGGGCAAGTCCAAGGTATGTCCCTCACGTTACCAAGTATTGTGGAATTGCATTATGGAATCGTGATTATGAAATGACTAAAAAGTTTCATTTTACTTGATATCTTGTCTAATCTAAGCTCTTCTTAGGCAATCTGCTTAATAAAGTCATCAGATATGCAAGACAAAGGCAGTAACGTTTGGGATCAGAGAGCTTGAACTGGCTTATGTCCTTCACAATCATTACTTCCCATCAGATTGGTTTACTAACATATCCAATTTTATGCATATACATATATGTTTAAATCAAAGTTATCCTCAAAAACCTAACAAATTGTCTGAGGCTTGCTAGGCATAGCAACATGCAATTTATGCAGAATGGATTCCAAGTATAGTAGTTCAGACACAGGCTAATTGAATAACTCGTCACTAGGTCACAAGGAAAGAAACATCAATAAATTTGAATATATTCGTAAAGCGGTCTATTTAAACTCTTTTTGCATGATTTTTTTGTAACTACGCTATTGACAAGTTGCTATGCACAGGAGTGGAAATCCACTTTTTGGGAGTCAATACGTTCGTGCCAAAAAAAAAATACAAAAAAAATGAAATGCACTTTCCTTACCCATTGACTCCTGAATTCTTTTATTCCCATAGGAAGTAAGTAAACGGGTCTAGTGCTTCCACTCAGTTTCCTTCACAATCTTATCGCTTGACCAGACCTAACTTTATACAGTCAAACCTGCTTTAGTGACAACCTGTCTACAAAGACCACACTTTTGTTTCCCTTGAAAATGGTTTCTCAATGAAGCATGCACTGAAGGAACCTGTCTACAAAGACCACTTACCGGTATTGTGTTTCCCTTGGGCGGTCGCTATAGACAGGTTTGACTGTACTTTGATATAACAAAAATGGTTGGAAAGGAAGGAGACTGTAGTTACCTTGCACTTGTCCCTGAGGGTCCTTATAGAACCATTTATGTGCATGCTCATGAGTGGGTGGCAGCTGAGGTGGGTTGATATTCACTTTGAGACCCCCGTCCATCGTCAGCTCGTTGCCAAGCTTGTCATCATCCTACAACAAAGCATCAAATTCAAATGATTTTATTTCTCATGCAAAACATAATACAATGCAATGGAATGACAAATATAATAGAAATAGCACGAAATCGGGAGAGATGACTTGTTTTTAATTAGTTGGAACATAACGATACCGAAGTACCAATTTGTTGTTGTTAGATTATGTTCTTAGGCAATTCAGTAAAAACTGACCATTTATGACTAAATGCCGGGGTACCAAGAATACGAATCATCAATTTTAAGAATGTTATCTTGTAAACTAGATGGAACTTCGACTGCGCGCAGTCGAAAATGATGCCTCCGTCATAGAGCAATTTTACAAACCAAAACAGAGGAATTTTTCAAATTCAAGTTCAATTGTAATCCATTAACAGGTTTTCAGAATATCGTGATTACAAGCAATTTCTCATATACATATATGACCCTTTGATATTTGACCTCATGATCCTAAAATCTACTCAATTCATTGGCTCTGCAAGATGTCCTGAGTTAAATAGTAATTCATCTGTCATTTCTAATGAGAATGCGTTCACAAACTATTTTTGCATACATAATGAGCCCATGACCTTTGACCATATGAACCAAGAATCTACTCAGTTCATCAGCTCTGCAAGTAACATACATGACCTAAGTTTGGCAAGAATTGATTAATCGGTTCTTGAGATAACGCGATCACAAGCTGTTTGTGCATACATAATGAGCTCTGTGACCTTTGAAATTTGACCTCATGACCCCCAAATCTAATCAGTTCATTGGCTCTGCAAGATACATACATGACCAAAGTTTGGCAGGAATCCATCAATCGGTTCTTCAGATAACGCGATCACGAGCTGTTTTTGCATATATAATGAGTCCAGTGACCTTTGACCTTTGACATCGTGACCCCAAAATCTAATCACTTCATTGGCTCTGCAAGATACATACATGACCAAAGTTTGGCAGGAATCCATCAATCGGTTCTTTAGATAACGCGATCACAAGAACGGGACGTACGTACGTACGGACGGACGGACGGACAACCCAAAAACATAATGCCTCCGGCTACTTCGTAACGGAGGCATAAAAATAAGTGGTTACTGAGGAAACGAAAGTAGACATTATGGATTATTCTAAATGCACGCATCTGCAAAATTAACATTTGGTCAATTAAAGTCTTACTACAAGGATTTCCAGGGCCCACAACATTAAAATTGGACGTAGACTCATCCTTCTCTGGTAAATTCTATTTTCTGGCTCTGCACTCACCAATTAATATTGCCTGTAGCATTTTTATTTAAATATGTTGTTTGCATTGTACCTTTGGATAATTGAACACTGATGGAAGGATATGGCATAAGCCAATATTGTTGCGTACAGATATTTTCGATTATGACAAGGTCTGAGAAGTCTTCATGGGTTTTTTTCATAATTACTCTTGGCACATGAACTGCCAGCTCATTTTCAAATGTTGTTAAATGAGCAGATTTGAGAAAACAACGGCTTATACTAAACATTAATCATAAATATTGAAAGAAATTCCTCTGAACAATAATAATAATATCGAATATTTAGGAGCGTTAAAAACAATAAGTACCATATCGTTTACAAATACAAATATATGAAAAAGGGGACAAAAATGTACGGTACAGGAAGTATATCACATAGATCATTGGTGTAAAAGGTGAGTTTTGAAGTATCTTTTGAAGGTGGCAAGACAGGTAATTTTCCTTATGGAAAGAGGGATATTGTTCCAATACTGACCTCTTCTGTAAGCTCAGCCATCAAGCTTTCAGCAGCTTTCTCAAGATGTTTGAGTTGATCTTCCTCATCCTCATCCTCCTTGGCTGCTGCTGCTGCGGCAGCAGCAGCAGCAGCAGCAGCAGCAGCGGCGGCGGCGGCGGCTACACCTTGTGCAGCTGCTCCTGCGGCCGTGGGTCCTGGAGGCTCCACTTTCGAACCCAACCCGCTGGTCGTCGCAACAGCAGAGGCAACACTACTGGCAACAATCTCCTCAATGCTCTTCCTAGAGTCCGCTTTCTTCATCACACCCTCGTCGCCCCCTTCCCCAGGCGCTCCTCCAATCACAACCCCCGGGAGCATCTCCACCCCCTGCCCCGCAAGTTTGTCTAGTTTGCCATCGGAGCCACCAGAGGAGGCTAACACCTGATTACTAATATTGCTTTTTGATTTGGTTCCTGCAAAGTTTGCACCTTTGGCATTGCTTAGTACACTGGTCTGCAATGTGTCCTCTTTTGCAGCAGTTGTGGAAGAAGTACTGTTGAAGTTGCGTAATTTATCTAATTTCTCCGCCAAGTCGCGAGAGTCTAAACTATACATCTCACTATTAACATGATCGGCACTTGTGTGTTTGGAAGAAGGTTTGCGCTCGTCAGAGTCTCTTTCTCTGAATTGCTTTTTATCATTTGGTTGATCAGTTTCATTGTTTTCATGTCGGTGGTCCCCGCTCTCAAGTGCTCCATCGCCCTCTAGTGGTTCTAGAAGATCATCATCCTGAAACATGAATGCATTCAATCAGTTATCTGCACAAACATTTGAAATATACAAAGCATTTCTTTTCTCTATCAATCACACCTCATTACCTACAATGACATGACAAGGACATTACAATCTTGATATTAAAACCAAGAGCGAGGGACTTACAATAAAATTATAAAATTAAAAATAGTAATTTGAAAATTCTCCAAGACAAGGTTCTGATCAGGGTAATATATACATATCCCAAGGAGAAACACAAATATCTAACATTTATCTTTAAAAACAAATTACTTTCCTTGAAACAAAATGAAATACCTTGTTTTTTCACATGTCCATAATTTTTTTTTGATAACAAAATCTTAAAGTTCAAATCAAGGTTATTCCCGAAGATAATAACATTTACATTAAAAGTTTTTCAAATTCAGCTGATAAGTGGAAAAATCTGAATTTCTATTACAATTCCAAATTTGACAGACCAAGAAAGGTTAGTGACAATGCTACTTTTGTAGCAAGAATTAGATAAAATATCCTATTTTCTTTTTTTCAAGAGAGTGAAAGGAAATATATTTTTATTGGTTTCATATCCAAAATAATTCATCTCTAAGATGACCTTGGTCTAATAGTTTTATCCAAGGCTGCAGGTCACACTGTTACCTTGCCCGAGAAGAAAGCTCCAGTTGCGTCGAATGTTCCAGGACCGTCACTCATTTTGAAGGTGTCATCTAACGACCATTCAGGTAGTTCCTCATTCCAACCACCACCACGACCATGCCCGCCGCCACCACGGCCGCTATAACGCCGTTCTCGACTACCACCTTCTCGAGTACCGCCTTCTCGAGAACCGCCGCTTACTTGCTCAAATTGATCGCGTTCACGGAGGTCGCCTTCATTGAAAGACTGCCCTCTTTCTCTAGGGGTGTGCCAGTTGGAGCGGGGTTGACCTGCAAAGCAACAAAAAAGTCATTTAGCGATAAAAACATTATTAAAGGCTTTCATATGACTTTCGACAAGAGTTTCAAGTATTTTAAAACAAATTTACAGGTATTTTTTAAACAGAGTTACAGGTTAATTTAACTAGATTTTCAGATTAATTTTTACTAGATTTTTAGATGATTTAATAAAAATTCTGATTATCTTTTCTAAACTTTCAGATATATTTTTTAATGCATTTTTTGATAATCTATAAAAAGATTATCAGCTAATTCTTTAAGGTATAGACCAGTTTTGGAAACGCCCCCCTCCCAAAAAATGAAATGGAAGCTCTTATTACCAATCATGTGAAAGAATATGTTTTGACTTACACGTGATACAAATTTTGCTGAGAAACCGCCAACTAATTGAAATAACCTGTCTACCTTTAAACTTAATTTCAGACAAATTTTTAGATTATTTTTCAAAAGAGTTCCAGATAAACCAAAGCTCACCTGTTGACATCCTCCAATTCTCATCGTGTGTAGACAATGACCGAAGCGGCGGTTGCTTAGAAACGGGCTGGCCCTGGCCCAGACGCCACCCTTCATCTAATTCCTCCTCTTTTCCGGGTGATGTCGATGGTTTGTCAGGTGCCCTTGGGGAGCGCCAGTTTTCGCTAGAACTGCCCCTATCACGGTCGATGACTTTTCTGGGGGAAGGGGGACCAGGGTCCTCGAAATTGCTGCGAGGAGTCTCGGTACGTACGACTCTCCCCTCACCAGGGCTACATTTAAAAAAAAGGACAAGGCAGAATTTCTTTACATTATTTCACACTCGAGATTGAAGACAAAGAGTCTTATTTTTGGTAACCTAATTACTTACGGGAAAATATAGATTTTTGAAGTTTTTAATCAGATTTTGCTCAAACTTTTACAAATTTGTATCTCTCATTTTTCTGCTTTTAGTATGTAGGATCGCCATTATTTCTTTTTTCCATAGTCAAATGAAAGTTCAAAGTTGTATTGCTTGAATGATGTGTGCCGCATTATCCGTTTGCCTGCCCCTCCCTTCTACTCTGGGATTCGTTTCAGGAAACTTGTACTTAGGACAGTTTCGTGAATTGATACCCAGGATTTCGATTGATGTAACCTAGTACATGTACATGGATCATGGATATGCAACACCAAGCTACTAGCACTATGAACATGACGGACACAGAAAGCGGACAAAATATACAGTTCCCCAGGTAGACAAAGGGACATCCCTTCACTGCTATTATGTAAAAATGTGTAGAACAGGTGAATATGATGTGACAACTGTTCTACACATTTTTACATAATAGCAGTGAAGGGATATCCCTTTGTCTACCTGAGGAACTGTATATTTTGTCCGCTTTCTTTGTACGTCATGTTCATAGTGTAGATGCTTACCTCTCATCCCAGCTAACAGTTCTTGTGAACTCTCTCCTGCCTGGACCAGGATAACTCAACCCATCATCTTCAAAGCCTGTTACTCCTCGCTGGAAGTCCCCACGACCTCGACCTGTAAATCAAGACACCAAGGTTATTCATCACACTCACATCATGACACATGTACTGTAAAACCAGAAAATTGTGCAACATGCCACTGTTGCGAACCGTCAGGGACAGTATTTTTTACAACAGAAATAGAACAGCAATGACTGAATGTGGGTCATGCTTTTGCGGCATGAAACTTTTGACAATCCTGACTTCTCTCAAAAGTGATGAAAGTTTTATGAACCCAAATGTCCCTGTTCTACAGTACTTTGTAGCAGAGGCATAAAAATGTAAATTCTGTAGATTTTTTACCATGATTTGTACATCCCTTGAGAGACCAATGCCACTAAATGGTGAGGGCAAACAGTGGCATGAACGGCCTGCCATAGTTAAGTCCAACTTAAATCGGTCTTAGTCTTTGTGAAACATCCCCCCCCCCCCCCTGGTCTATTCTCTTCCAAATTGAATGTAAGATATCTGGGCCCTGTCTTACAAAGAGTTGATATCACTTATTTGCGATTGATATCAATTGCAACTATGTACATTAAGAGATAGGAGACCGCAAACTTGCGATTGATTGGAGGACTTGCGATTGATTTGGATCAATCCCAACTCTTTGTAAGACGGGGCCCAGAATTCTGTAAAAAGAGATGAACTCACCTCTTCCTCTGACAGTGCCCCTCCCCCTGGCAGCAAGAGGGGGACCGCCTCCCCTGCCCCTCAGTCTCATCACCACTGTACTGTTCACACACTGAGATAAGTAGCGCTGCAAAGCACAAGAAAGAAGAACAAAACATGCACAATAGGTAATGGAGGGTGGATACACTAAGGTTTAGTGGCGCAAGCTATGTCCAAAAATACAAAAAATCCAAATGTAGGCAGTTTAAACATCTTCCAGCAGTGTAAGAACTACAATTAAAGTGCCAAAATGTTTCGTTTATCTAGATTACAATGTCAGTATCAGGGCTATACAATAGGTTTTGGGACACAATAATCTAACAAAAAATATTATGGGGTTAATGCATATGAACAAGTATTGTGACACCATGGGGGTCTTTTCGAAATCATGAGGCTCATATGCCATAGAACCTCCAAACAGTGGACCTCAACAGTCAACTTTTGTCATAAGATGCATGTAATAATAATAATAATAGCCATGTTGATATTGTACATGTATGTATCCATCCCAGTGGGTTGTGCAAGGCGCTTACAAAGTAGTAGTATTACTCTGGCTTTAGCCCATCTTCCCCTAAGGTGCTAAAAGCATTCAAGGAATAAAGTCTTACCAGGTAACCATTTACTACACCCAGGTGGATTAATGTCTTGCCAAAGAACCACAAACCATCTGATCCACAGTCTGGCGACGTATCCACTAGACCAGGACACCTCTATAGATGTACAACATGAACCTACCGATCTGACAGTCTGGCATTTAGTGGCAAGACATTGATCTACATTTGCCACACTCCACCCAGGTGAAGTAAATGGGGACCGGTAGGAAGGAATTCCTTGAATGCTGTGAGCACCGAAATCGGTAGCCTAGCAGAGCTGGGGTAAATATTGGAGCGCTTTGAGCACCTTGCAGGATGGATTTTGCGCTAAATGAATATCCATTATTATTATTATTATTATACTATATTGGATAACTTGTTTAGTACAAGGTTCATTTAAATACTTAGCAAATACAAATTTAATTTTGAGCCCCAGCTACCATACCTGTTCATCTTCTGTTAGCGGTGTTAGCGTCATCGGTGTTCGACATTCCTTCTGCAAGATGGAAGAGAATTCTTCCAGCTCCGGGGGAGCCTTGTCCGTTTTGCGGAACAGCGCTAACATCTCTTCTCGACCGTATCGATGCTCGGCCAGCTTGAACTGTGGAGACGGGGGCGGGGACGTTATTCCTGTCCCGCCAGAGAGGGCCCGTAGCCACTCCGGTCCAAAGTTCAGCATTTCAGACATTTTTGTGTATGGAGTCTCTATCGTCTGAAGTGTTGACAGAGAAAGAGAAGAAAAGAGCAATCACATTAATAATAATAATAGCTCACATTTACAATGCTCCTAATACTTTGTTTCTAGGCGCAGCACATATTATTACCCCGGTCATCGGATTCAGGCTTAGCCGCAACACAATGTATTCCAGCCAGTCCCCATTTTACAAGCGCCACTTGCTGATCCAACCACATTAACTTTCGCATCCTACCGGGTACCCATTTAACATCTGGGTGGAGAGTGGCAAATGTAGATCAATGTCTTGCCAAAGGAAATTATAACCGCGGCGAGACTTGAACCGCATTCAATTACATGTTGAGTGACTGTAACTTAAAGCGCACCAAATTCATTATTTGGGTTGACACCTTATTTGTGTCAACCTAGATAGTGTCTGTTCAGTGCCAGAAAGGTATTAATTCTGTTTTGAATAGGTTACACAAGTTATTGCTCTCTCCAAAAAGACGATACATGCTCAGACTGCTAAATTCCTCTTTTGGTGGAGGACTGTACAAAATTTACAATGCTAAAGAAAATTCTTTCTCAAGATGTTTAGTGCTGACCCAAGCTACAAAAACAGGATTTCTGGTTTGTCTAAAATAGTTTTATGGTTCATGTTTTGTCAATGGCATCTGGGAAACAGCTTATTTGGAATTTTGGATCACATTTACAACCCTCCTTCCCAAAATCTATGAGGAAGTCCACCCTGATATCAATCTGGTATTTACTAAAAACAGGAAAGTGAGAGCAATAGATCGGTGGAGTTTGTTATGAAAGTTATGAATTTTTGATGCTATAGTAAATCATAAGTACACTGGCTATAGGTCCTCTCCCATCGCTCTGTGCAGAAAAATCTTAAATTCCATTTTCTTAAATGTTGATGAACGAATAGATTTGTTTCATGCAGGGGTCGTGTAAAAGCATTTGCAATGATTAAAGCTAAGGTGCATTTACATGTACAGTATGATTACCGGTAAACATTTTCTTTGCAAAAAATAGACATTACTGTTTTCTTTTTTTTTAGGTGTCTACAGAGCAAATGGGACAAGCCCCTGAAAGATACATTACAAAGAAAGTTTTCAACTTTAAAAACCCAAAACTGTCTTCTGTTTTATCAGATTCTGTTCAAACTGTTTCCTTTTCTAATCCTCTAATTTTTCTGCTTCTACAACTAGCTTAATATCAGGGTGGATTTCCCACTTAAAATCCCACTGCACTACTTTAAGCTCCTTGCGCCCTCTAAATAACAAACAATGTTTAATCGGTGACCATTGGTCCCCCATTGTCCCCTTTTTCTTATGTTAATTGAGAATGAGAGCCGATTTGATGAGATAACCACCTGTCAGTGACCGTGCAGGGAGGCCTAATCCCTCCTGGCCAAGCTAGTGCAGATAGGCTTTAAGACCACTTTTTCTTCACTGACAAAGTTTCACTTCCTATGTTTCCACTTCAACGCTCACTCTAAACAATTTTCTTGTTGAATTCATTAACATCTTATCCATTATACACATTTTGTCAATCAGGAAGTTGATTTTTAATAAGACACAGAGAAAGATAGAAAAGCACCATCTAGCCCTACTCCGACCAATTGGATTGGATGTTCAAATTGCATACATTTTTAATCTTTTAGAAATATTGTTATCCATAGTTTCTCTTCTATCAAATTCTGGTCAATTTATCATTAAAAAATGTAAGTAAATGTAACTTAAAGTTTAGATTGCAAATGGGCATAACCAGAAAAGATAACTCACGATCCTGAGATACTACGTTCTCAAAAATTTGATGTCGTATTGAAACTCAGAACTGATAATAGGTCATAAAACCAGAGCATCAAAAGATGGCGACCGTGCACATGCCATAAACCATATTTCTGATAACTCACTTCTATACTGTGTATGTCAAACCATTTTTTAAACATGACAGCGATTCTCTCTTTAAACTAGATTAATAAAGACAAGAAATTGATTACAAGTAGTCTATAACTACCCAAGTTGAGCAGTTTCAAATCAAATAAGCATAATTGCAGGCATGTTGATTCTAACTACCTTCTGCTCCGCGATAAAAAATACACATGAGAGGTGAGCGATTTAGCACTGCCACTGGTAACAAAAAAAAATTGATAAACATCTTTGCGACTTACATGCAATCACAAATATACAACACCAAATACCCTAACTTTTAACCATAACCCTAATGCTAAACTCTATCATAACCCTCAAAAATTTAATAAAAAATTCAATCATGCAGGGACAACTCGGCCCTTATTCAAAACGGGCAAAGTTGTCCCCGGGTCTGAGTTAGCCCGACTCCCGTCTACGTTTAGCAGAACGTCGCAACACATTTACGCCCCTCTGCCAGCCACACAATGAATTGATGGCATCTTTTCAAGAAATGAAGATTTCCAACCTGTTACTCGTTAGTTTCTGTTTTGTTATTTTCTAAATATTATTATTGACCATCTTTGAATATTTATTATGTATCACATATGGACACATCAACATTCACACACCCAAACTCGTAGGTTTCATTCAGCAGTTAGTTCAGCAAAATCTCTCTCTCTCTCTCTCTCTTTAAAAAAAAATCTGATCTTATTTCAAGATTTATTTCATCAAAAAAGCAGTCTAAAAGTGAAGACTGAAACTCTCCTCAAACACTATGATTGCAAAACAAAACGAGGTCTAATGCCTGTAATGATCAACTCAATTCATATTTACTGAAGTGTTTTCTGGAAAATGTATTCAACTGTTAAAATTCTAATTGAAGCTACAATCTCTACCGGTTCCGTCGTGACACTCGTTTACGCTGCGCGCTGTACGGAGACACGGCCTCCGCTCGGCACAGTAGAGCATGCATTGAATCGGCCAAAAGGCCAAACCCCCAACTACAGTCACTTTGCGTGTGCGAGGCAATGCGCTACATATCAAGTAAATTTACATGTGTGCATGTGTTGCTGTGCGCTCGGTACCCGGTTGTTTTCCTCATTCCGAAGCTAAATTCATCATGATTTACATAATTAAGCATTGCATAAATAGCATGATTTGCAAACAGATTTTTCTGTCTAACATAACTCACGTTTGATTACCGAAGAGTGTTAGCGACGGCCTCAGAAACCGCAAAAACAACAGGTCAAGAGCTAAGATTTGCAGCGTAGATATCACCAACATTCAAGATGGCTACAGCAGTATTATGCTAATGTTGTGTCACGTGACCCTTATCCGGTGTGGCATTATATCGTTTCTTCGGGGGCCGGGGCTGCAGTCCGCAAGCTAAAAATTCGCAAAGAAAGTTATTGAATGACACGGCTATCTTCTGTAGAAAGCTTAAAATCCCTCGAAAGTGTTGGGAGCCCTAAATTCGCCAAAAACATTTCATGGCAAAATTTCACTTAAATTGTATCATAATGTCACCTCTGCAAAGATCACCCCCCCCCCCCCAACAAAAAATAAAAAGTGTTTCAAGACAGATGTTGATAAAAGAATAGGCCCTACAAATTAAGGTTTTCTGTTTTAAGCAGAAAACCTAAATTTTGTATTCTTTCATTAATTTTCGTTTTCAAACACATTTGTTTTGAAAATCCTTGCCCAATTGTGACTGTTTCAGTGAAATATTGCCATGACATTTTAGGGGTCCCAACACTTGTCACTTCCCGGGGATGTATATGTATCTATGGTTTTATTTTAGCAAAAATATCAAATTGATTCAATTTTGGGTATTATTCATTACTTCATTTGAAAGTGTTGAATTTCAGCGTTTCATTTTAAAACATTTCGTTTGTGTTTTGTTGTCTGAATGCCAATGTTATTTCTCTTTTTTTAAAACATTATTGGCAAAATTGTTCCATCCAGCAAATCATTTGAAATTCGAGAATCCAGATTTGAAATGTTAAAATTGATTTTTGCAACGTATCAGCCTATCTTCTACGGGATCTTCTACGACCAGCGTTGCCAGTGAAAAAAATACAATTCTGCTAGGGAGCAGCAGCGAAAATTATGCTTTATCGCCAAAAATTATGCCAAACCCCCAGAGACATCGAATTTTTAAGCAAATATTGTGCGCCGACTCAGCAAGCCGCTGAATAAGAGGGGGTGGGGGGGGGGGGGGAAGAAGCATTTTTGTTTTCCCTTTGTGGTCCAATTTTTTAGGAAATATTTTGCGCCGACTCAGCCAGCCGCTGAATAAACGGGGGGGGGGTAAGAAGCAATTTATTTATTTTTGGTCCAATTTTTTAGAAAATATGTTGAAAAATAAATTCAAATTATGCTAAAAAAGCTCAAATAATGCCAGAATTTTGGTAAAAACAGCCAAATTATGCCAGGCATAATGCCAGATGCTAAGAGGGTCAAAATTATGCCAGATCTGGCAATGCCGTCTACGACTCTAGTTCGTGCTCAAGAAAACGTTCCTTAAAAATGACCTTGTTGGTAGACACAGGAAGCAGGCTCGCCGTACTATGTACATGCAGCGATCTCGGAGAAGGGGAGGCCAGGTTCTCACCGGGGTTCTCACCACCCCACCCCCCCCCCCCCCTCCACAGTGGCGTAAAGAGCTAAAAAAAAAAATTTTTTGGGGGGTGGGGGGTCAACACAAAATATGCATCACCACCAAGTAGCATAATGCAGGGGCGGCGGAGCGTCTTCCAAAATAGAGCGGGGGCCCTGTCTACAAAGGTAAACATAAAAACACACCATTGTGTGTGATGGTCTGTATATTAATTTTCGAGCGAACGAAGCGAGCGAGCAACAATTTTAAGATTTGTGAGGTCCTAGTGCGAAAAATTACATCTTAAAAAAAGATCTATTGAAGAAAGACTGAAAAGTTCGTGTATAAGTAACATAATTATAACATCTATAAATGCGAGCGAGCGAGCTTTAGGGAGAATTAAAGAAGAAGAGGCTCTAAGTCGCCTTGAATTAGGGGTGCATGTTATATTATGTTAAAGGTCAGTTATTAGAAAAGAAAAGGTGACCGTGTCAAAGTAAAAAGGGCAATTATCAGAGGTGAAAACGGCACTTCTTGTAGGCCTACCTGAAAAGAGACTCTCAACAGAAATGAAAAAGGCACTTGTGAAAATGGAAATGGGAATCTGTTGAGTGAAAAGGGCACCTATCAGATTTTAATAGGGGCATTTTGAAAAGTGGAAGAGGCTATTTAAAAAAAAAGGGAAAAGGGGCACTTATCCGAAGGAAATACGGTACTTATTAGAAACGGGAAAGAGGCACGTGTCAAAATAAAAGGGGCACTTATAGGGCCCGCCTTATAGGGCCCTTGGAGGGGTCCAGGGGGTAGAGCCCCCGGAAGATCAGGGTTTAAGGTATTTAATTACGGTCAGATGAGCATCCAGGGGCCCGCCCTACTGCCCGCTTTAGAACCCTTGGTGAGGTCCAGGGGGCGGAGCCCCCGTATAAGCTCAGTGGTTTAAGGCATTTAATTACGGTCAGATGAAAATATTTTGATACCTCATTTGTGACACTGGCAGGTCACTCGTTCATTCTTTCTCTCCTTTTTTTGTTTCTTTATCATATTTTTTCAAAAAAGTGAGGGGATCCCCAAGCCCCGCCGTGTTGCAAGCCCTGACATGAAAGCTCTAAACTTGCCTCACTGTTAATTTGGGAATTTGAACAAACGCATAAAAAAGAATATTTTACAAAAGAAATTGAAAAAAAATCCAGGAAAATCATGTCATTTCAGCAACATTTGTAAACAACTGGTATCGAATTAGAAATTAACCACGTTTGGATTTTATTTGGGGGGCAACTGCCCCCCCCCCCCCCCACCCCCCATCAGTACGCAAGTGTTCAGGGGCTCATGTCTTTTCACCCTTATAATAAAATAAAAAAACACACATGCTTACCTATCCTCTTTCAATATTTCCAGGATATGCGCGTATCGTTACTATGAAATCCTCCATTGATAAATATAGGGGCAGCATGCGGAATTTTTAGGAAATTTAACTCCTGTTTACTCTCCTTTTCATTGAATGGAATATAATTAATTTTTAAGTGATTCAATCCAGGTTTTTTTATTTTAAATTGTATTTTTGGTTAAAAAAATACAAACCATCTTTATTCCTTTACTGTTGATTTTCTTTTCAGGAATGGAGTGCAGCTTCCTGGTCAAATCGTATTTGCACGAACTATAGGGTGTTTAAGAATAAGTTGATTCATGAAAAGGACCTGCAGATATTATGTCAGAAGGAAGTAAATTTAGATGTAGAATAAAGTAACCAGATAAAGGCAGATTTTATGTACGTGATTTGCATTGCCCACTTTGTACATCAACATATATTGGTTTTGAATTTCATTATATTTTTTGTATCACGGTCCATTCTTTCAAAATGAGATAAAATTGTATGTAAAAAATAACTTGTGGGGAAATAGCTTAAGGCCAAGTAAGTTGCACATGGATAAGGTTTTTAATAAAGCTCATGCTTGCCAGCTAAAGAAATTATAGAATATCTATGTCAATTGTCACATTTTTTTAAAGACCCAAGGGTAAATACATGTAGTAATAAAATGATAGCTCACAAGTAAGCAATGTTGTTAGGCATACTCGTATAGCGGTAGGAGGGTGAATTGCCCATTTCGCCTTGATCAATAATTTGTAAATATTTGTTTGTGTTCATATTTTGTTCATGTTTATCATTGTTCATATTATCACATGTTTATCATTGTTAATATAATCACATGTTTATTATTGTTCATTTATCAAAAATGTGTATGAAGTGTCGTAGTCAAGTGGTTTAAGCACTTGACTTGAAATTCAAAGGTCGTGGTTCGATCCCCGATACGGCACTAATGTCCTTTGGCAAGGCATTAATCTTCATTTGTCACACTCGACCCAGGTGAGGAATTGGGTACCTGGAAGGAAATAATTCCTTGAAATGCTAGAGGGCTGGAAATGCAGCTAAAGGCTTTATAAGCCGGGGTAATAATAAATGCGCCTCGGAATAGAATTTCTAGATAGATTTCTATTATTTATCTTTTGTTCAGATCTTTTGTTCATTTATATTTTGTTCAGATTGTCATATGTTTTTCATTGTTCGTATTATCACATGTTTATACAATTGTTATATTGATACTATATGTTGTAAATAAATTATGTTTGTACTCTCGTAGTCTGAGTCTCATACCCCGAGAGGGGGTCGATAGAGTCAATAACAACTTACAATCTTACAATTTTACAATTGTTATTGTATGTATTTTCCCTTTGTTTAATGATGCGCTTTTTGCATGGACTACTTGATCCTTTTAATTTCTTAATCTGTTATATGTAATTTCCATCCAGTTTTTCCGTCAGTATACATGCTCTCATATGCCCTCTGACTTTGGCAACTTTGCATCTTTGACAAGTCTAGCGCCATCTATTGATTGTATTGTGTATGACGATCACACCCACCGAGCTTCATAGATCTGGAAGGGTTGCAGTACCTTCATGTTGTAGTGCAGCCCAATATGTCGACTACTGCTTTGTTGGGCAAGAAAAACATATCACTAATTTCTGTTTTTTTTTTCTCGTATTAGTTCTTTCTCCATCGGGGCACATCTCAAAATATTATTGTAGGTCCTCTAAACAGAATAGACCCTAGCCATGATTTTTTGAAAAATTTAAATTGAGTTATTTTATATGTTGGAACAGATTGACATTACCGCTTCAGTAAATTTGAAGTGACGATAGTGATTACAACTTTCAGGAATGTATAACTTTCTTATATTTAGTCAGATTCAATTGAAACTTCATCAATTTGCTTCTCTGATTTTTCTGCTTTCTTTTGGTACAGTAGTTGTCTATTTGGGTTGGATTTTTGTTGTTGTGGGGGGGGGAGGGACGTTGTTGAGGAGCTTCATTGAGGGTTAGAGTTTTTTTTTTTTGAGTGTTGTTGCACGGACTATGCTTGGAGTAGCCTTTTCCACAACAACAAAATTGAATGCACTTGCCTAACCCATTGACTACTGAGTTTTCCCATATAGGATGAATAAAGGATCCACCCGGCTCCTACAGGCAAAGTGTTAAAAGAGTAATTCAGCCACTTTCGAGTGGATTTAACTTCAAAAGGAAGGGATCCCCAATATGACTCTTTAAAAAAAATGCACAGAATTTCCACAAAATTACTCTCCCACTAAAGATGTTGACAAGAGGTATATAATGGCCTAGTTTGACTTTGAGTGAAGAACAATAGGTAAACCTAAAAGACTGTGTGTAAAGTTAGTCTCCCAATGAATCTTCCTTCACCGGGAGACAGAACGTAATAATAATAATAATGATAATGATAGTAAAAAAAAATAATAATAACAATAATAATTGTTGTTGTTGTTGTTTTTATTTCCGAAATCAGATAAAAATATTATACATAGTAAAATATACAAATTGAAATATTTATACATGTACATAGACAAAAATATATATATATTGTGTCGCCCCCCTATAGAAGAATGTTCTTTTGCAATCATTTGAATTCGGTTTAGGGAGATCTAGATTTCGGGATGAGCGAAATGAATTATACGTGCGATATTTGATATTATTTGACATAATTCGTCGCTGTTTTCACGAAGTGACGGTAGTGAAAACAAATTGCATTCACTTTGCGTGACGATTTTCCTCACTACCGTCACTTCGTGAAAACAAGGATAAAGACGGAGTGTAATTATTTAATATCTTAAAAATCATAGTACATTTGTAACGGCAGTCTAGAAAGTCCCAATTTAGAGTATCATGAACATGTTGATTGGATGTATGAGAATAAGGATTTACTTTCATTATCACACGGCCCGCCCTGTTTTGAAGCTTTTGTAAAAGTGAAAGGGAGGATTTAGTTGCGGACTACCAAACCATGTCTCCATATATTCCAAATGTGGAATAATTATGGATTTGTAAATTAGATTGAAATCAGATTCATTTATAAAGACTGTCTTAAAGGTAAAGACCAGTAATGGTCATGCGATTGCATTGTGAAAGAAACGTTGTGGAATCGATCAGAAAAGGTTGATCATCTAGCATCTAGCATCTGCAAGGTTCTGGAATCATCAAAATGATAAGAAATTTGGCCCATTCTTCGTAAAGTTACAAGCACTATACACAGAAAGATGTATATGGGACTACCCTATATCTCTCACAAGACCATGAGAGAAACAAATCTACCAAATATATGAATTAGTAGGCGGTTTCCCGGCAAATTTTTTATCATCATGTCTTAGTCAAAACATATTCTTTCACATGATTGGTAATGAGAGCTTCCATTTCATTTTTTGAAATTGGGGCGTTTCCAATACTGGTCTTTACCTTTAATCTACCAAGGAAGCCAATAAGTTTACTAATTTTCTGACACATTATATTTATATGAGCATCCCATTTCAATTCATTGTCTATATTAATACCGAGGTATGTTGTACTGTCAACCTTAACAATATGTGTATCTCTTATGTTCACATTAAGTACATTACACTTTGATAACTTATGACGGGTGCCCGTGAGCATGGTAACAGTTTTTGTATAATTATTGATTAATAACTTATTGCGAGACATCCATTTTTCAAGATATTCCATTTCATCATTTTAGACAGATTCAACAACAGTGGGACATGTATGCGAAAAATAAATTACGGTATCATCTGCGTATAGATGTACGTGACAAAGATTAATAAAATTAGGCAGATCATATCGTAAATAAAAGTGGGCCTAATAGTGAACCCTGGGGCACACCATGAGTTAAAACTCTTTCATTTGACATAACATTATTAATCATGGTAACTATTCTTCTCTCAGGCAGATAGCTCTCAAACCATTGTAACGACATTTCATCTAAACCGATAGAATACAGTTTATTTAAGAGCACCTGATGATCAACCGTATCAAACGCCTTCTGTAGATCTACGAAGACTACCCCCGTGTACCTGCCTTCATCCATTGCCATTAACCAATCATCCGTAAAGCAGTGACAGTTGAATGGCGAGCCCTAAAACCAGACTGAACAGAATCCAGTATATTGTTTGCATGAAGATGGCTAACTAATTGGATTAGGATTATACGTTCTAGTACTTTAGAAATACAAAGGAGCAAGGATATAGGCCTATAATAATTGTCTGGATTAGATTTATCACCTTTTTTATGAAGCGGAATGACTCAAAGGCATAATGATTATCATCATTAGTGTTACAATGTAATTGATGATAATGATAATAATTGATAACAGAGTGCAGTAATAGTAATACAAATACTACTACTACTACTACTTCTAATACTAATAATAATGATAATAAAGCAAACCCCAAACAACAAATAGACAATATTACGAAAAAGATATTTTGTTTAATTCATGTATATAAAGTGCTGACATATATATTTCTACTGTGCTTAAAAACTACAACATAAATATACATGTAAAGATGCGATTGTAGTGTTGATTTGATTTATAAAAAAAGAGACAAAATAAATCAAATGTGTTTTCAATCACAAAAACGAAGGGATGCGCAAAAGAATTCTGCCAGAAGAAAGCAAGATGGCGGCATACGCAAGTTTCAACAAATTTTGCCGATCCAACCCACTGATCTCTACCCAATTATGATCCAACCCCTCTCTAGGCAGTTTTTTCATTTCAGTGGTTTTAAACGCAATGATATCGATCGCTAGATCATTAGCGGTTTTTATGAAAGTGCTCATTATTTCGTTCATTTTCCCTCTCTTTGAATGAAGGATTTCGGAGTAAATCAATGCGTAAGTATCTTTTCTATCTATTCAAAATGTTAGTGTGGAAATTCAACTGTTGTATAACTTCACAGAGATGCATGATTCAACCAATGATTGAAATGCCCAGTCCCATACGTGCCTTACTTACTCCAGCGCAGCCCAGGTAACTCCAGGGAGCTCCGACGCCGACGCCGATGCCGAAGGCTAGGCGTCGGCATAGCGTCGGCACAGCCCAGATAGCTCCGACGTGCGCGTGCCCAATTGTGTGTGATTTTTTTTTTTGGTATGGAAAAGGTGCAAGGGCCTTCAGCAAACGTGTGCAGAATGACTTTCTTTGACTTTGTTATGATTTTTGACCGATTCTCGAATAGTCTATTGTACAACACGACAAGCAACGATCTAGAGTCTAGAGAGTAGATCTAGACCTAGTCTAGACTAGATCTAGACTCTAGATCATAATATTTTCATATGATAATCTAGGTCTAGACCTAGGCCTATAGTATTCCCCATTATTTAAAGACCCATTATTTAAAGACCGTCATAACTTTATCCGCCAACTACGAACGGAGATGTCTCTGATCTTCCCAAACCGTTTTGTTTCACTTTCACAAAGAGCTAATAGATCTAGATGATATATTAATACTAGGTCTAGTTAGACATCTCGTGGAATCAATTATCGGCGAGAAGAGGAGCTAGGCTGTACGCTCTCTTAATAAATTCAGCAAACGTGCGCAGAATGACTTTCTTTGTTATGATAAAGCTAGGCTGTGCGCTCTCTTCAGCAAACGTGTGCAGAATGACTGTCTGTGACTTTGTTATGACTTTAGTGACCTCGACTGAACAGCAAGTGCCCGACGACAAGACAGTCATAACTTAAAGGGACTTTGTAACATTGTTCAGATGAGAGATAGTGGTGCTTAGGCAGTGACTTCAATGCTATATGTACAATTAAAGATAATCTGAAAATCTGAGCGAAAACAGACCATTATTCATGGTACAAATTGGGAAAAACTGATCCGATCGATTCCTTAATTCTCCCAACTATATTATTACAATTTAATTACATTTTAGGTGAATGGAAATCTCACAAAGTAATAAAATGGCTCTACATTCCATTCCAGACAGTTAAGCACCACTCAATGAAACGACTGGAAGTTTCAACAGGATCACCTCACACTTCCGTATACTGATGCTGATGCTGATGCTGAAGTGTTGACAGATTTTTTATAGACTGTTTTTATGCCTTTTTTTCATGGAAAAACGGTTGGGAAAATTCAAAAAATGGTTGGGAGAATTTAGATTCAGAAGCGCCGCACATCGACGCCCGTTCGAAAACCTGTTGAACTTTGTTAAAAATCTTCATATTGCGTGAATTAATTTTGGATTTGGGGCATCGTAGTTGGATAATCCATACATACAAACATAATTTTACGTGTTTTGCATCCTGATTCAACAGATTTGTGAAATCAACCATCACAATGTTACTAAGTACCTTTAAGGAGCCACGACATAGCCTTAGTCGCAATTCCACAGGATTGGATTAAAACAATTTTTTAAAGGAAAACTGCAATTATTTAAATGAATAGGGGATCTAATTAGGAATTAAAAAAGATTGAAAATAGTAGATCTACCAGAGAATGAGAAATGCAATAAACATGTACTTCAAAATTTGACCTCTGTAGTCTGTATCAATACTTTTATTTTAACTTCTCTTAATTATTTTCACCTTTTCATTGTTTTAATCAGGTGTACCTATTGGAAACATGCAAGTTAGAAGCTGAAGCCCCAGTGATAGCACACTATGAGATTTCCTGATCATGATGTACTTTTCAAGTGCGGATGATGGCAAGGAATTTCTTGAGGATGGGAGGAGGCAATCCAATGTTCCACACTTTAATGTCTTAGAAGACACGGATCGGAACGGTTCGGTGTACAGTGGAAATGGCCCCAAGCAGACAAATGCCTCGGCATACTCTGGCAAGGGGACTTTATCACAAAGCCAGCGGGATGGTTTTGGGTGTAGCGCTAGGTCTTCAGGGAGAAGCAGAGCCCAGGTGAATGGTGCAAGTTCTTGTGATTATAATTCACAAATAAGATCAGAAGAAAGGGATGTGTTGGATACCATGTTTGAGGAGCCAAACAGGAGGTTGTCTGACTCTGAAAGAAATATATCTGAGGTAAGATAAATTTAATTTTAATTGCCTTTACTCACTCGTTCAGAACACAGTGTCACTTTGTGTAGAACCGTTTTGTAAAGTTTGAAACCTGCCCACATGCATGTTTAGGCTTGTATTTGTAGGTTGCAGTAGGCACATTCCCATGACAATAATTAAGAGATTTTTACAACTTTTTCCTGTTAATTGTTCATGTAGATTGTAGATACTATCGGAATTATTGTTGTATGTACAAAAGGGTGCATTTCGAGACAAGCATAACCTTCCTTAACCCTAAACATAACATACTGTAACATGCTAACCCTAACCCTGAGTCCCTGACCCTTTATCTCTTTAAAAATGTTGATGGAACATGTGTCAAATCGAATTACACTGATCATCATAATTATTACGGCCACAGCTTTATACATGTAGATGTCATGTGCATTGTAGAGTAATTAATATGACATTGATTGATTCATGCAACCTTGCTTACAGGAGGAAATAGACTGGTTTACTATAAACATATATTCAATTTATGGATCTTTCTTTCCTGAGGATCTAGTGACGAGGTATTCCATAAAACTAATAGTAATTTGAATGTGAATGAACTATACTCAGAATACTTGGATCTAGATTCTAGACAGTTTGAATACATGGAATAATCCCCTCTCCCTCATTCTTCAGAATTTGCATTTTATAAAGAGTTTGATTAGTCCTTAAATCTTTGCACAGTTGTTTCTCATCCTTTGCTAAATATCTTATGTCATGGATCTGTTCCAGTTAACCTCATGTATGATGTAGACAAACATGTGTATGTGTACAAGGAATGCACAATGTATACTCTTTACCTTACATGTAGATCTTACCCCCTTTGTTGTTAGTTTGTTAAGATCTTGCAAATAAGATTTTTACTCCCCCCCCCCCCCCCAGCCACCCCTGACACTCAGTTAAACTTTGGATGAGAAGTCAAGACTTTCGGCAACCAAGAAATATTAGGTGCATTTACACTGCAAGCGAAAATAGATTTTTGCCACATTCTTGTATTTTTCATCACATAAATCGGGCTCCTTGCTTCTGTGCGATTGCAAGCAGAGTAGCGAAAAAGTTGTGCATGTGCACTACTCAGTACTCACTCAAAATTGGGTATGGGCAAATACCAACGTCTTTTTGTGGGTCATTCCAGTAGTGTAAATGGCAGTCCCAAAAATCAATGATTTCTCAATATTGGTGTTTGGGATGTGTAAATTGGCCTAATGTGGATGTGATAGATTTTTACAAGAACACATACCGGTACATTTACATAGCAATGATTAACGTAAATACTGCGTTGGTCCCTATGTGAATAGGCATTTGATTGAATTTATTTGAAAGTAGGAAGAGCAGGTCAGGCAGCGCTCAGGCTGGACCAGATCCAAAGAAATGTATGTTAATGCAATATTTCCCTAAGTGGAGAGACAAAGAGAAACTAACATACCGATAGATATATATTATAGACTCTTGCTTGAGGAAGAGAGAAAGAATTACAAAGAGAGAATATATAATACTTTTTTTTTTACACAGAATTTAAACTCCCTATCTATCTTTCTATCCACCTTTAATATCAAGGTGGATAGAAAGATAGGGAGTTTAAATTATCATATATTTTTATTTCCAGCAGTACTGTAATCTGTGAACGGCATATGTGATAGTACAGTTCGCAGTAGGTACTTGGTACAGTTTAGACAAATATTAAAAGTAGATTACCATTTTTTTTTCTACAGGGAAGGGGGTCCTCTATATTATTTCATCTTTTCCAAATTATTTGCATTTTTATTAAGATGCCTACCCAAATTTTAGTCTCTCAATCTTTTCTCAAATCCTTTCTCCTGTTTTAAATCATTCTTTTATCCACATATACATGTACCTCATACCAACATCTCTTGCATTCCTCCATGTTCCCTTTTGCAATACCATCCTCCAACAATGTACACATCACATTCTCCTAGTAGTCTGCAATCACAGACTCTATTTAACACTTTAATAAAAACATAAATCCTTGAGTCTTGCCTAACACTGTCTGTTTCTGCATGTACCTACATGTATGTTCTTTGGTTGTTTCAAGAGCAGCTATAGAACAGTTCCTACAGTACAGATGCCAGTCGACTGTACAGCTTTCTTAAGGTCTTCTCGTCTTTCTTTCTTTTTTCTTCACTTAAATGCATTATATGAACTTGTTCCTTATCAGTGTTCCTTTTGTACTCTACATGTTATAAAATTGTTAAGTTGGATTATATTCATGTTGGAAGAAAGACAAATAATCTTGAACTTGAACTAAATGTAGTTTTGACAACTCGACATAGTCTCACAATTCAGACAAAATTTGTTTTTTCGTTTTTGCTCAAAGAAGATTACAACCAATGAAGTGTGAGGCTGCAAACTGTACTTGAATGCGCATTACTCATCCCTCCCCTAGTCTGCACTCTGCAGGCACTAATTTGATGCTTTACTTTGATTCCTAAAGCCTTTGGCAGAGCCTATCTCTGTCAGTCTCTGACTGTGTCTGTCAGGAGCAGCTACAGTACAGAACCTATGGTGAGCAATGGACCATGCAGTCTACATGTATGTAGTCTCAATCTCTCAAAGTTCAGACACTCTGTGGGGCATTACGACTGACAAGGCTTTGTGCGGGCCTGCAAGCTGTTCTCCAATGAGCGTTTTCACATCCATCCTCAGGGATTTCATCCTGCAATATTGATCTTGATCTTGGGCTTGCCTTTGGGTGTTGCTATGGACGGTTATTGACTCTTTGACCTCTTAAGGCTTCCAGAAGCTTGCCCCTGTGTGTACTTCTGGGTTTCTTTCTTGGTCTAAGTTTCACGATGTTGACTTGAGATTGGAGATGGACATCCTTCAAATGCTATTGAACTTGAAGGATGTTTGTTCATCAAGTACTGTAGAAGAAGAAGAATATTGACCATTGTGCAGTGATTCAATAGGTGTTGACTCTTGCATCCGTCATCAGAGAACAAATAGTCTCCGGCATTTTAGAAGTAGGGACTATAGGGTACAGTAGGCACCCGGCCGGCCCGGTTCCCACCAGGTAGCATTTATCTTTATCTTCAATCTTTGAATTTTTTGAGCTGTATTTTATATTTGTTCATGGGATAATTCAATTGTTGAGTGAGTTTAATTGTGTGTCTAATTTGCTTGAATCGTAAGGCCTTTTTGTATTTCATTTCAAAATTTAAAATTCTATGAAAATATATATTTTATAGTCATGAGCATATTTTATTATATAGTGTCATTTATCAGGTCTGCAACTGAAATTTTCACTTGTACAGAGGGTTTATGAATTAGATTGTTTGGATTGAAGCATTAATTTATTATTATTGTTAATCAATCAGTAATGGATTGAAAAGGGATACTCATCAACATTTGAAAGGGAATTTTTAAAATCTACTGTTTGTCTTCTGTTTCATAGAATTAACACATTCTGTTTTAGAGTTGTGCCCAAAGAAAATGAAAGAAAGGAATTCACGCGTTCTTGCAAAGTTTAGAAGAACATTTGATATCCATAACAGCAGCAAGTTACATACATGTAGATACTCATACATACTAAGTACATGTAGCTAGCAAAAGAATAACTTTTTCAAAAATTGTAATAGATTGTAATAGCTGGTGCCTAGCACGTGGACAAGACATACTGTACACTGTACTACTACATGTACTACTACTAATAATAATACAGCATTTATTATGCGCCATCGATCTAGTAAACTATTCTGAGACATGTACATGACGTTGGCTTGGATACTGTGGATATATTGAACAAAATTTACATGGACATAAATTCTTGCATGAGAGCTGGATCTTAAATCATTGCATGCTGTACATGTATATGATTATAGTACCATTAGCACTTTAGGGCGCATCCATTGCTCGTACAAATGCAGTATACAGTATGCTCATGCTTTATTTCATGCATGCCTGCACAATTTCTACCTCGAGGATGATATGATGTTCTTGTTCATGATTTGATGCCTGAAGGCCTTCTTTCATCTGCTCCTAACTGCTTATTTTCTCAGTAGGCCTGTAGTACTCATCAGCTCAAAATTGCTAAATAACCCGCTATTTCAACTATCCTGAACGCAAATTATCCAGCTAATTTGCGTCTTCGTCAGCCCCCAGTTGCAATTAGCGGGGTATTTGGTCTAGATAATCATCCCAAGATATCTTGGACTAGTTTGCAAAATATCCCGCTTATTTGGCAAAATATCCCGCTATTTGTCCAGTGCGTCTTCACCAGCCTGATCGAAGACTCGCATTATGCATGAACGCTGAGCAAAAAATCTTGAGCTCAAGTTTCGAGCTGGTGAATACACGATTTGTAACTTTGGGCTCATTTCCCTTATCACCCCAAATCAGAAAAAGCGGGTTAGTTGGCAATCTCAAGCTGATGAAGACATACCTATTTACATTGGCGTCATCCATTTCCCTCTGAGTGACAATATGAGATGCAAGAACATAACATGTTCAAACCAAATACTGCACCAAAAATGTTAATGTTTCTGCCCCCACAGAACATCAGCATTTTTAGTTGTAGTCAAGGAAACATGTCAAGTGCCCTTTTGGAATGTAGTAGTGATAACTAAAAAGGTGCTAAGAGACTTATTATTCAATATTTACATCTTTAACAATTTACACATCATAATCATTTGCTGAGTCAACAATCAGCGCAATAAAATAACTCCACTTTAAAGGTGTGAAGCTCTTGTAAAGAGATTAAATTCTCAAAAGAATCTACGATGAATACTTCCATAAAATCCCTCTATAACATGGTTATCTTTGGTTTAAGACCATTAAAGCCACACTGTCCTACTTGTAGCTACTTGCTCCCTCTATATAGAAAACAATGCCTAATAGGTGTCCATTGGTCCCCCGTGATCCTCTTTTTCTTATTTTAATTGAGAGCTGAGTTGATGAGATAACCACCTGTCCAGTGACCTTGCAGGGGAGTCTAATCCCTCCTACATGTAAAAACTAGTACAGATAATCTTTAAATTTGTGTGCCTGTCAATATTTTTTTTTATTCATAACAAAGCAATACTGATTGTGCGATTCATTAAAATCATATTCAAGTGACAGCATCATGAACTATTGAGGAGCAAAATGAAGTTTCATTGTTGAGTTACTTGACTGGAGATAGGAAGGTCACAGGTTCAAGTCCTGGGACCCGTTTCACAAAGTCTTTTTGCAATGACAAATGACAAAAATCAGTGACAAACCTGCTTATAACCAATCAGAAGCAAGGATTTCAGTAGCTTATATAAACACAAACTGTCATTTGTCACTGATGACAAGTGTTGTGAAACAGGGCCCTGGTGCAGGCAGCACAATGTCCTTTGGCAAGACATCAATCTACATTTGCCACTCTCTACCCAGGTGACTAATATTATTGCTCACCAAGAGAAAAAAGTCTTTGAATATTAACTCGACTTTGTTTGGTCCATGTTACATGTGTACATAAATATCCATGAAAGAGCTTTACAGGGGGTTTATAGATTATCTACGAACGAAACAATGTTAATGTAAAAGAAAATAAAACTTTTTGTGTCCACCAGTGATAATAGGCTCTGTCTCAATCACGCGATTAGTATACTTGCCTTAGAGCCCGACGCATATTGTAAGGGCTAGTAAGAACATGACATGATGAAAGGACTAAACATTCTTTTTTCTTCACAACAAATAAGGATAGATAAAGCTCTAAACATTTTAGTTCCTTTTTCTCTTCTTTGTCCACCTTTGTAGGATCATTGGTTTGCCCATCAAGAAAGAATACACCCCTCCAGTATTACAAACCAGAGACTTGGTATACCCCATCCTCATGAACAGAGCAGGCTTTCAACAGAAGGATCATTCCACTTGTCACATCTAGAGGGGGACTCTGTCTCGGAGGGATCCGATGAAATGGAATATTCTTCTGGCTCTGATCATGTTCCCTCAGGTGGGTCTTACCATTCATTAAAAACCTGTTATGATAGTTGTGTGATTATGATTACATGCTTACAGTATGTTCAGGTGTTATCACCGTTCTGGTATAAGATACTGGCTAGTATACAATGTTTTCTTCAGTATTCATGAATCATGCTTAAAACGCAGATACAGGTACATGTACATGTACATTATATAGGATTTCTCTTCCACTTTGGTAAAAACCAAATAAATAGTAAATTTATGATGGTATTGTACATGTGTACAATATACAATGCATTTATGCTTTCTTTCGCACTCACTGCATTTATCAGCGAATGTATTATATTCTATTCATTCATTGACCATTCTGATTTATGATACATAAATAATATATCGAATTGCAATCGTGTCCCAATCAATTTTAAATTGATGCAAAAAGTATATTAGTATATATTACGGTACTCTATTAAAGCTCTGTGTGACACAGCATCTGTTTGTATGTAGTTATTACCAGTTCTTTGAGTAAACTGACAAACATGCTGATCTCGTGTAGAGCATTGAGCGGGGGCCATGCTTCATTGGGCCATGCTTCATTAGGCCTGTCTTCATCAGCTCGAGATTGCCAAATATCCTGCTATTTGAACTATCCCGATCACAAATTATCCAGTTAATTTGCGTCTTCATCAGCCCAAAGTTGCAATTAGGGGGATATTTGGTCGAGATAATCATCCTAAGCCTCTTGGGCTAGTTTGCAAAATAACCCGCTATTTGGCAAAATATCCCTCAATTTGTCCGGTGCGGCTTCACCAGCCCGAAGACTCGCACTATGTGCGAACGTTGAGCAAAATATCTCAAGCTCGAGTTTCAAGTTTCGAGGTCAAGTCTCGAGCTGATGAAGAAGTGATTTGTAACTTCCGGATCATTTCCCAAATCAGAAATAGCGGGCTATTTGGCAATCTCAAGCTAATGAGGACAGGACTACTGCTTGTTCAAATATTGATACAGCAGAGTGACAGGAGACCTAAAAGCAAATAAGATTGCGGGTAATAATATTGATGACATGCGGTGATTGTCCTTGGTGATTGATAGAAGTGCTGACTGATGGCTTGTTCAGACCAGAAGATATTTCAAAACGATGCTCAAACATGCCTTTTGATATATGACCTTTCATTATATGACATTTTGGTACATACATGTACCGGTATGTACAGTACATGTATATGGTGTTCAATACGTTTTTTGTATCTAGCTATACAATAATTTTAAGTGGTCTGAATGGGGAGGGATGAGTTTTTAATATATATGTAAAAATAGAATGTAAACATTTGAGCTCTGTTGAGAGCTCTGCTATTTCTTCTTCACATACTGTACATACAGTGTACAGTGTAGAGTTCAAATTCTGGTTCATAAATTTGCAAAGAGTAGAATAATGTACTCTGTATACAGACATTAATAAATGAAAGATAGACCTGCTTTTATGCCCATCGGTAAATTAATCTAGTGCAAAAACATAAGGGGTATGAAATATAATTTGTTCAAAGACAACATTGAAAACCAGGGCAGAAGTCCACCAAGATAAAGAACCTTACACAGTTCTATGCAAAATAAAGTAATGATTCTGATCGATTATTATATTTAAAGTTCAGTTATAATAATAAAATCAGAGTAATTTAATTGACACAAATGTATGAAGTTGAACATTACAATAATGTCTGTATCAGCATGAGTGATGGAACATGCTCATAGTCTAATAAAACTACGCATTGCAATTTTTTCTGGGATTTTTAGATTTTCATATAATTTCTCTTTATACGTTGCAGTACAAAGGACAAGTGAGGTTTACCTCTCCCGACCTCGGTTTACTGACACCAGTCGTGATGCTCGCCCAAGATCAATGAGAACCAACGGTATCGGTCACAGGAACCCTTCTTCCAAACATGATGGCTTGTCATGGCAACAGTATAAGGCGCTTGCTACCAGGAGGAAAGAAGCCCAAAGTCACACTGGGAGGATGGATGTAGAAGGGATGAATGGGAGGAGTTTTGCCTCTTCTGAGAAGCCGTTCAGAACTTCTGCCGACATCCACCGCCATGAATTTGAAGGTCGTCACGAACCTGATGATCATCGGAGAAGATTCCCGCTTGATGGGTTGACTGGACAACACAGTCCATCCCCACTCTCACGCTCGGCATTGGACACATTCCAAAGCCAGGCAGATCCCAGTGGAGATGACCTGAAGCATAGTCGCGATGCAAGAATGTCCACTCTTGTGGATGGCCAGGATGAATTTGATCCAGCGATGAATGACTTTGAAGACTGCGAGTTTGAGCAGGAATACATGCATGATGGAAGGCTCCGAAGGCCTCATTCATCAAGAACAAAGAGACGTCATCCTTCACCTTTCTACTGCCAGGTTGAAGAAGGCAATGCTAGGTTAGATCTTGGGGGATTGGTGCCTCCAGGACCTACAGTGGATGGGAACACTTTAGACAGCCAAACAACCTCCATGTACAGTATTTCAGAATTCCAAAGAGCAAAATTCCATAGAGTTTCAAAGAGAACAAACATTCAAAGGCCGCAAGGTCCAAGGCAGGTTGGTAACAGTATTATTTCCAGAACAAATTCAAGTGATTCTGATGTTGATTTGAGCGAACACAGAATATTCAATGCTCACAGCCAAAATCATGAGCAGGTACAGTCTGTGCTCTCAGCAGTATTGGAACAAAAACAAAGTGGTGCTCACCTGACAATTCAAAGTCTTCCGCCATCAAGTTCATCAGCATCGGATAAGACAGCCTCTGGCAACACTTCATCCCTTGACCTGAAGCGACCAAGAAGGAGAAAGCTGGAAACTGAGTTTTCAAAGTCACAGACATCCGTGAATGAAGCAATTAGAACAAGTCATTTTAAAGGAGATGATGCAAAGCCCTTAAGATTAAGTGGCAGTACAGACCTGAATGTCCACCCTGATTTCCTAGAAGATGCAACGGTGCATGACCCTGTGATCTCTTCTCTATTATCGTCAGACTTTATGGGTAGATCTGTCCAGGAAGACCAAAGGATTTCCTCTAGGCAGCTTCAGAAACCTGACTACCTGTCTATGCATCAACAAGTGGGTCACTACAGTCGGCCTAACCAAAGGGAAACCGGAAGTAAGGGCTCATTTCATGGAACTTCTGAATCATCTGGAAACTTCAGAAGTGTTTCCGTTTCTCCATCAGATGCACATGTGGTTCACCCTCAAAGGAGTTCAATAGATGCACTGAAGTCTTCCAGACCAACGACCTCTGCATATCCTGATGGATTTGATCCAGTGCTGGATCTTCTGACGTTCTCAGCACCACAAGCACCAACCAGAGGACCAACAACCAAAGGACCAACAACACAATCAACAACCAAAGGACCAACAAATGCCAAAGCAGCTAATTTGCATTCTATGAGAAGTCGTGAGCCAAGTGGTGTTAGAACAACCAATGATTATTTATTGACTACCTCAATAGGTTTATCCTCGCAATATTCATCAGCATTGTCTTCATATTCGGTACAATCACTAGAAGTTCTTGATAAGCTGCCGTTGCAGACAACCTCTGCTCTGGAAGGACACCTTGCCCAGCATTATACAAACACAGGTTTCTCAAGTCCAAATCATCAGTTAGAAAGTTATGAGAATGTACCCAGTTCTTTGAACCAAAGCGCACATAGATCAACACATTCCAATCACTCAAAACTTGATCACCAGCCTAGCACTAAGACTGCTGCAGATGGTGATGCTCCACAAGCCTTTAAAAGAGACTGGTACCAACTCTCTGGATCACATAGTACATCTTTTCAGCATGAGGATCTTCAGGATTTCCTCTCAGAAGGGGATGAATTACCATTCTCCTTGCAAGAGAGAAGGATAGAGCTTCAAAGAGCCATGAATTATCATTTAGAGGATGAACCACACCAGAATCTCTATGCTGTAAGTAGTTGCGTCTTGACATGTACTTTGTTTATGCTAGTCTCAGTCTTGTAAACCTGACTTCCTAAAATATTCATTAGGATTGTTAACGATCAGGAAAGTTAAATTGCTCAAGTTTGTAGAGTAATTGAGCTGTATAAAGTGTTTTAGTGTGTATATAAACTCAGTTCGTATTATTAAATTCTTTCTCTCCTATTATAAAATTGTATTTATCAACTGTTACTGCTATAAAATATTAAATTTATGATGTAAGAATCCCCCTCAGACGTTTCAAATATTCCTAGTTCTCTAATACAAGCATCATAACCAAATCAATATTTATTACTATCATCATCATCATCATCATCATCGTCAACACCTTCATCATCATTATCATCATCATCATCATCATCATCATCATCATCATCATCATCATCATCACTATTGTTGTTCTTGATATTTGATTTGCAGGATACATCAAGCCATGGTGATAAGATGCTGAGATGCTCTGCCGATACCGCTTCAAAGATAAGGTTTGTTCAAGGATACCTTTAAATTACCAACATTCATTTATGTTCCAGTGCTTTTGGTCTTCTTCATTTTAATAAGCCTTCATGTAATTCTAACATGACATGGTAAACAGCTGCAAAATTGAAAAATTGAAATTAATAATGTATTGGCTGTAATTAGTTCCATATTGGATGTAGACAGTTCAATGTTCAGGTAAATCTAGGCTGATTGATAGTGTGGTATTTTATCTACACAGATCCAACTTATTGTGAGACATTGAGACACAGAAATGTCATTCAGGAGATATTCAGGAGACCTCCCCCCTCCCATGGCACAGTAATTAATCAAAGCAAAGATTATTCTGTCGAGCGTGAATGCAGCCCCTGCATGCCTGCCTTTACATATTGCATTGTCAGATTTCGATGAGAGATGTGTGTACATGGAATATGTACGTGTACATGTATGCATGAGAGCATCCTAAAGACAGTTATGATTGGATTGTATGGTTGATTAGCCTGACATTCTAGCCTTCCAGGGTGACATATGTTAATCTTGTGTTTCTGAGATCTCACTAACCGGTAGACATGAAGGTGTACAGTACATGAACGTGTGTGTGTTGGTGAGAGAAAGAGAGAGGGGGGGAGAGAAGAGAGAGAGAGAGGAGGAGAAGAGAGAGAGAGAGAGAGATAGAGAAAGGGAGAGGATGAGAAAGAGAGAATGAGAGATAAAGAGAAGAGAGAGAAGGAGAGATAAGAGAGAGGAGAGAGAATGAGAGAAAGCAAAGTGAAAAATGGATAATGGAATAAGCAATGGAAGATAATGTTGAAGTAAATTAGAGCAGAATAAGTTGGGGAGAGAGGGGAAAAAAGAGTATGAGCAAGAGAGAGAAAGGGGGAATGGGGGATGGGGGAGATGTTATGAGTAGGAAAAATGTGAGACAGGCAAATTATAAAAATATGGAGAGAGACAGTAGTAGAGAAAAGAGAAAGAGACTAGACTAACAGAGTAGGATAGAGAAATATAGAGGGGAAATAGAGGGAAAGGAGATAGAGGGGGAGGGAAGGAAGGACGGAGAAAGAAAGAGGGGAGATAAATGGTAAGGAGGGCAAGGAACATAAATAGTCAGTTTGACTGAATTGCCTTAAAACATAACCTAACAACAACAACAGAGTGTGATATGATATTAATGTAAGGAAGACATACATGTAGGAACAAGATAAATGTAAAATTGAGAGTATGAATAGTTAATGTTGAATCCACGGTGGAAGTTATGAATTCACCAAATAGCAAAGTTTTGCAATTATCACATATTCGTCACTGATTATTACTCCCAAATTTATCATAAATTTATTTAATGATATTGTGTATCTCTATGTATGTACAGAGGAAGCCTTTCAGAGATGAGTTTCTCCACCAGAGGCAGCCCACGTCGAGTAACCTCCATCCGGGTATTCAAACTGTTAGACATACTGCACAACCACCCTGTGGAAAAACATGAGGTCCTTGTTTCACAGGTATGTTTTTTTTCTCCTAGTATGAGTTATAGTATGACTGTCATTCAAATATTAAAGTCACTCTTAACAGGTGGATGTGGGAAGGGGAGAGGACTGACTTTTAAATCCCGTCTGTACTAGTTTGGCCAGGAGGGATTAGACCACCCAGCGTGGTCACTAACAGGTGGCTATCTCATCAACTCAGCTCTCAATTAACATAAGAAAAAGAGGATCAAGGGGGATAAACGAGCACCACGTAGGCATTGTTTTCTATATAGAGCTAGCAAGTAGCTACAAGTAGTACAGTGGGGCTTTAACATAATTGAATTTTTATTGATTCTTGAGCTGATCTTGAGTTCTGGTAATGATAGAAAATAAATGTTTACAGAATCCAACAAAACTTACACTGAATGTTCAAGTTTACAAATAAATGACATGTGCCAAACAATTTTGGTAGAAAATGTATAGGGACTGAATAATGGGCATAGAAAGATAAGGAAAAGTCAAGGTACATGTAAGTATAGGCCCAACACCATGTGCTTGAAGATACTATGTCCCTTTTGCAGCCAACATCAAATTCTGTAGAACTTTGCAGGAATTATAAATATGTCATGTACATGTATGTCCTATCTGTGAAATTTAAACGTTAGCAGTGTCCTAACATTCATATTATGCTCTAAATTAGTATTATCTTTCAAATGCCGTCGGAATTTAACCTTTTCAGTTGATGTTTTAATAGAAAATGATTTCCAGCTAGTTTTTGTGAGGTTGTTTTTATTATCTGTTTGATACAATCTACTACAGGATAAACAATCCAGAATGAATTTATAGCCATGTTCTCTCCACAAACAATGCCCATACCAGAGCTCAAGATCAGCTTTAAAGGCAACCAAATATTCTAGTTGTGTCCAGTTGAGATATTACATTGTCTGTTGAGAGCCAGAAAGGCATTAATTCATATCTTTTGACACTTAGTTAATGCCCTTCTTCCTCTCTACCAACTTTATTATTCCTAATAGCACTACCAAAGTTAATATCACTTTAAAGGTAAAGACCAGTATTGGAAACGACCCAATTTCAAAAAATGAAATGGAAGCTCTCATTACCAATCATGTGAAAGAATATGTTTTGACTAATACATGATGATAACCAATTTGCCGGGAAACCGCCTACTAATTTATATATTTAGTAAATTTGTTTCTCTCATGGTAGTGTGAGAGATATAGGGTAGTCCCATATACATCTTTCTGTGTATAGTGCTTGTAACTTTACGAAGAATGGGCCAAATTTCTTATCATTTTGATAATTCCAGAACCTTGCAGATGCTAGATGCTAGATGATCAACCTTTTCTGATCGATTCCACAACGTTTCTTTCACAATGCAATCGCATGACCATTACTGGTCTTTACCTTTGAATAACAGCTTTGAAAAATATGCTCCTGTTTATAATGTACCTGATTTCATTTTTGTTGTTTCAAAATGTAACATATTTTTAATATACTTTCTTCATATTGCAACAAATTTATGTAGTGGCAAGGATTCTTTGACTGAAGACTGGGTTTGGGACTGTTTCCAAAATTGCTATCAAGTAATAAAAGGATGTACATGTATCAAGTGCCCTTAACCCACCTCTATTATGCCAATATATATTTTTATGACAGGCGGATGGGGAAACACTTGTATTTCTCCAAAATGGGGAACATACAAAAAATTTATTCAAAATTAAAAAAAAAAAATTGAATAGGGGGGGGGGGGGGGTTGTGTGTTCTCAAATACTTTTATATATTTCCCTCGGAAGCCCCGTCCCCTCCCCTCCCATCATCAACCACTGTATTATTTAGTACAGTCAAACCTGTCTATAGCGACCGCCCAAGGGAAACACAAAAAGTGGTCTTTGTAGACAGGTTTCTTTAGTACATGTTTCAATGAGAAACAATTTTCAAGGGAAACAAAAAATGTGGTCTTTGTAGACAGGTGGTCGTTGCAGACAGGTGGTCACTAAAGCAGGTTTGACTGTAGCAGGTGGATGGGGAAACACTTGTATTTCTCCAAAATGGGGAACACAGGTATTTCTAAAATTCTATTCATTTTTTGTTAAAGACAATAATAGGGGGGGGGGGGGCGGTGTTCTCAAACACTTTTATGTATTTCCCTCGGAAGGCCCCCTCCCCCCTCCCATCATCAACCACTGTATTATTCAGTATTTGGTTTCTGTCTGTTTTTATTTGTCAGGCATACTGGTTTAGGAGATGGTTGAGTAAGGTGAGATTACTGAAGATGATCCGTCAAGAGGAGAAGGCTAAGTGGAGAAGGTGAGTAAAGGCACTCCAGCAAAGCATAGAGAGTCGATGCTAATGTGTATCGACCTCTAGCACTAAAAGGCAGCACTTGTACACATGACTAGTCAATACATAAATAACACACTTATGCACACAATCATGCCGATGTGGCTGTAAGCAAGTTTGATGGTAGACTCTCAATTTTAATTTTTGAATTGTTCTTTCTAACATCAGTGAGTTGAAAAAAATTGTATTTTACTGCTTTTTAGGTGTCATCAATTGTCACTAAAGTACTGATTTTTAGTGAAATCAGTTGAGTTTATGTAGTGTTGTTTGAAATGTTGAGTTTCAATAGAAGAGGTTTTAATACACAGCCAGGATAGTAATGCAGCTATGTGTGATAATTGTATAGGCCATGACAGACCTCACCAAAAGCAGCCACTCTACCAGGAGATGGCAGGTTCCAATTCCGCCATTTCCCAGAGTTTTTCTGACTTTTTTCAATTACAAGATGAAGCATATGATCTTAATTTAATAGCAGATGCAAGGCAAAATTTTGTTACAAGTGTGTCGTATTTGTGTTAAAAATGAATGGAAAAAAGTTTGTTGTAGTTCAGACATCAATGATTTATACTGATAAGCCAGGGGGTGCTTCACAAAGATCCTAATTTGAACTTATCTCTAAGTTGGACGTAACAATTATGGAAAGCCGTTACCATCTTTGAAAATATTTTGTAAAAATTACTTTAAAAGGTATTAAATTTTGATTCAAATCATTCATATTTTCTGTTTTCATGGGAGATTTCATGTTCTTGATGTGGAATTTATGAAAAGTCTAAAATACTTTGATTTTTGCTTTTGAAAATATTTCATTATAAGGCTACAAATGGCTCTCCATAATTTTCAAGTCCAACTTAGAGTTCAGTTCGACTTAGAATCTTTGTGAAACACCCCCCCCCCCCGGTCAGACCTCACCGATATCAGCTTTTTCTGACATCTTATTAATCACAAGATTGACCACACAATCTTTAGTAACTGGGTGCAAGCAAAAACTTCTATTCAAATTGAAGTTACTCCCAGGAAGTCTACCAATCAAAGCTAGTCTATTGTCCTAATGACGGACTACGAATATTAATAAGTCAGAATTGGGAGAGCTGAGGTATTGGCACCTGTCTGGAATGCTCTCCAGAGGAGTGGAGAGCATGCTCTAGATGTTGTAATAGCAATTGACTCAAGTTCAGTGACAGGCCCTTTAAAATGGTTTCATTTTAAGCGCTTCAAAACATAGTATGGAGGACTATACAAATGTAACTACCGGTATTATTCAATTCAATCAATGCAATTATTTCAATTCCATTATTATTTTATGAATGTTCCAACTTGCAGAGCCATCATCTGCCACAATATCTCCATCCAGCAGAAGTGCCTAAGGCAGTGGATGGCTGCAGTGCAGTTAAGGGGCAAGTCAGCTAGACTCCTTTACCAGCACCGTCTTCTACGCAAAGGACTCAGTGCATTCAGGTTTGCTGTAATGAGCAGTAAAGTCCAGGCAGTACAGCTGGAGACGAGGCTAAAGATCACGACCTTTGCCAAGTATTTCAACAAGGTAAGAATTAAAATGAGATTTTGGGTTAGAACTACGACACATTGCTCTGACAATAATTGCTACTCAATAAGTTGTGTATACTATGAACTTGTTAAATACTTAATTTTCTTATTCCCATTGGTTTAATAATAATAATTAACAACATTTGTATAGCGCTTATCACAAAATATGTCTCTAAGCGCTTAATGCTTAATGCAGGAATCAGCTGGTTTTGTAGGCAATTGGTTAAACTAACTTCCTAACTTCAAGGAAGGAGAGAAAAGAGAGAGAGAGAGGGATAGAAGAGAATGAGAATAAGAGTGAGAGAGACAGATAATAGGAGGCAGATGGAGGGGAGTACAAATAAATCCTTTGTTTATTAAAGGGATCTGGTAACAAAATCCTGGATTTAGCTCATGCTGCAATGATAATTATAAACCTTCAGGTCAGTCAGGAATCCCATGACTTTTACCAGCCGATTCGCCTGTTTGATTATCAAGATATTTATGATTGGAAATCGAAACCAAATTTTGCGTATTCCTTACGGTTTTCGTTATACTACAGTCTATTGGGGAAAACAAGTATGGTAAAACTAGTCACTCAAAGATTTTTACTTTTTTGAGGCACTTCTTGATCATTTTGAAGTGCAATTTTGTTAGGGCTTCAATATTACACCATAACACAGATACTGATAACATGTAGGGCCGTGCATCTCAGATTTAACATTGTTAAATGATGCCTTTAAAAGCATCAAATCATAATGTCCACTATCATTTTGTTTACCTGATGGAGCACCCTTACACAGCTGCGCAAAGAGAAGGAAGCCATCTTGGAGCAAATAGCCTCCGTATACAATCTTCAGTGAAAGTGCGTAGCACTCTGTAGATAGTCTTCAGTGAAAGTGTGTTTTCTTTTCTTCTCGCTTCAATGATGGGCGAACAATCTTTCATCAACGTGATTTACTTTTGACCAATCGTAGCGCAAGATTCTTTGTATGTGGAATATAATGTCCACTATCATTTTGTTTTACCTAGTGGAGCGCCCTCACACAGCTGCGCAAAGAGAAGGAAGCCATCTTGGAGCAAATAGCCTATCAGCACGTCACTGTCAGAGCATTCAGTGCCTGGAAAGAAGGCTATCATGCACAGCAGAGAATGGGCATTGCAGATCTCCATTACAAGTGAGTTTTCTTTATGTCCTCTCTCCACTCATTTAAAAAAAAAAATGGACATTCAATTCCTTTGAAAATATAAACAGAATTTATGTCAAAGGGAGTGTAGTCTGACGAGACTACTGTCTGTGTCTTTCCTGTGGCCTGACTTGAGGCCAACGAGGCATAATACAACTACGGATGACGCAACTGCAGCAATCACGTGCGTGCAACATACGCGAAACCGAAGCGTGACGAGAACTTCAGTCTGTTTCGCGAACGCTGACCATGGAGAGATTAAGTCGCAAAAGGAGACATAGATGGCGTTAACCAGTATTTGCCAAGCTACACTCCCTTTAACAGTTATATGTGAGCTCTTTTCCCTACATCTCCTGTAGATTTTTTAGAAAAAGCATGTTTAGTTTCTTTGAGTGAAAAAAGGATATTTTAATTAATTCAATCTCCATCTATGTCTTCTTTTTCAAACTACTTACATGTATTTGCATAAAGGTATAATAAAATACATGAAAACATACATGTGTTTCTTTGTCAGTTGATACTATGTGGAAAACCTCTAGATCCGCTTCTGATACATGATTAATATATAATTGTTATTATGCATGATTGATATTTATTTGTAACTGTAATGCATTATTGTTTGTATATGTTGTATATGTAGTGCGACCTGCCATGGTTTCGGAATGGGAACATGGACCTGGTATTCAATGTAAACATGTATTCCTTTTTATATGAAATAAAGGCATGATTCAACAACTGTGGAAAACTTATAAAACATAAGTCAACAGTCACAGCATGCACCAACGACATCAGAGCGCAAAATATAAACAAATATTTTGTAAATGTGACAAGAGAACAGTCCATGTAACATGACCCATGCAGTTCTGTACGAAACTCTCTACATCTACGAAACTGCCATATTTCCAAATATTAATCGGAGTATGAGCACTGGTGTTCTTTAATCATATCAAGTTTTCTTGTACGATTGATTAATTTCATCTTTCTTTCAATATCGCTTGATTCAGAGTGGGTCTCCTGTCAAGGTGCATAGAAGGCTGGAAGACGTATCTTACTCATCGGAGGAAGAAGTTTTACCAGACGGAGGTAGCGAGGGTCTACCATGAGGACAGCCTGGTCAAGAGAGCTTGGGTAACCATGGCAACCATCTGTGGTGAGAGACAAAAGGCCAGGAGACAATATAGGTAATAGTCGATGTACCTTCCAAAAGATGTTCATTCTGTTGAACTCTTTCTATGCCTCACAAATACAGTAATCTCCCTGTGCCGCATTGAGTTAGCTATGAGATGAATATACCAAAGGCTTCAAGATCATTTAACTATTTCCTGTGCGAGATTAATCTATACCAGTGTTAAAGCCCCTCTGCACTAGTTTGGCATGTAGGGAATAGACCTCCCTGCAAGGTCACTGGCAGGTGGTTATCTCATCAAATCAGCTCTCAATTAACATAAGAAAAAGGGCATCATGGGGGATCAACGGGTACCGCTTAGGCATTGTTAGCTGTATAGAGGGCGCAAATAGCTATAAGTAGTGCAGTGGGGCTTTAAAAGCATTGTTTGCAAATTTAAAATTCTGTAAAGCACAGAGCAATCCTTCCGTCAATGGATGCCTCTATTTTTGTGGAAAATTGGACGTGTGGCAAACAAGCTACTCTGCAGACAGGCAAAGAAAGCAACCAAAGTGTTTACAGCAAAAAAGGAAATTGGAATAAAACTTGTTGCATGTGGTCTCAAATTGCTGTGTTTCATTATACAGTCAAATCTGTCTATAGCGACCGCCCAAGGGAAACACAAGAAGTGGCCTTTATAGACAGGTGGTCTTTGTAGACAGGTTTCTTTAGTACATGATTCAATGAGAAACCACTTTCAAGGGAAACAACAAATGTGGCAATTGTAGACAGGTGGTCACTAAAGCAGATTTGACTGTATCATGTTTTCAGGCGGTCCATGCTATGCAGATCCTGGAGGGCATGTAGGAGTGGCATACAGATCATCAAGATGGAAAATCTTCATGACAATGCGAAGGCTGTGGTCTTCAGGGAGCGAGCAATCCTCCAGAGGTTCTTTGCTGACTGGAAGGAGAGAGCCAATGTCTCCATGGTGACACATAGGAGGGAGAAATCACAACTCGGGTATGATAACACTCGTACCAACTTCATATTTAAGACAATGGTCGATTCTAACAAGTAAAATAATTCATAGATATAAACTACTTTGAGGGGCACTGTTAAAACTGTTGCCCAAGTTGATCTCGAAATGCAGTCTCGATGATCACTAAGAAACTATAGTTTTAACCGTGACCCAAACAGTAAGATAATAAGAGTGAAATACGATAATATGATATCACCTCTTATAATACGATTTTTCAACATCAAAAAAACATTTTTTTTTTTTTTAATATATTTTTTTTAAACCCATAAAAACCCATAAAAACAGCGGAATCGCATAGAAACATGTACAAGTAAACCCCCGCAGCCCCAACAAAAACTTTGCTTTACAATTTTCTCATTAAATTTTAATGAAAGAGCAAACATTTTACTTCACCGTACTTACCAGTAAAACATTTTTCTGAAATTTTACTGGCCCGGGGACAACAGGCCAGTGGTAATGTTGAGTTTGAGTGAAAATCTGATTTTTTTTCTGTCCAAAAGCTGATATTTTTAGGATACTCAGTCTGTTGTTCAGCAAATAGTGATGTAATTTTACTTTAGAAAAATAGCAGTAAAGATTGACTTTTTAAGATAATATAAGTCCAAAGGAATTCTAAGGTCATTAAAAGACTGGGATTTTTGTGTTTACTTTCTCCCCTTCCAGTCAAGCCTTTGAACTTTGGAAACTGAAGCATCACAGGAGGCAAGTGCTATATCTGATCCTGGACTCCAAGGCTCGCAAGACTCGGAGGAAGAAGGCATTCTTAGCATGGAGGGAGCAGACGCAGCGGTGCGCAGAGGCGCGACGGGAAGGGGTTAGGTTGATTGAAAGGGTGCAGATTGGGGTCGTGATGTCCGCGTGGCGGTCTTGGACAAGCATACGAATATGTCATAGGTATGTTCACATGATATGTTTTTATTACTAGCATGAAACAGAGAATCTTAAGCCTTATGCAATAATAATGCAGCAAGCTTCTCATCTGCCCTTTGAAAAAAAATGTAGCGGCAATCAAAATTGCAGATCCTAAGTTTAATTATGGAAAGCTGTTAGCATTTATGAAAATATTTTGTAAAAGTAATTTTTTTTAAAGGCATAAAATGTTGATTCAATTCATTCATATTTTCTATCATCAAGGAGATATCATGCTCTTGATGTGGAAATTATAAAAAGTCGAAAATACTTGCATTTTTGCTTTTGAATATATTTTATTTTAAGGCTACAAATGGCTCTCCATAATATTTAAGTCCAACTTAGAGTTAAGTTCGACTCAGGATCTTTGTGAAACACCTCCCTGAACTTTAATTGGGAAGTTCTTCCATATTAAACCAATTCCCAGTGTTAAGCAAACGCAACATCCATATCAAGAATGATAATAATGATAAACCACTTTGATCGTTACAACAGGCAAACTCTGCAACGTCGCCTGGCTATCCGCAATGCCAGGACGGTGGGCAGTGCCTTCCGTGGGTGGAAACTCTGTTGGCTGAGGGAGAGGGCGCTTCATCAAGGTCTGGAGAGATGGTCGGAGCGATGCCTGCAGAGGGCAGCACAGCGATGGAAACAGCACGTGGTCAAAAGCAGGCAATGGGACCAGGCCGAGGAGTTGGTTAAACAGTCGGAGAATGCTTGCCTGAGAAGTAAGTCCTGATCTTTGAAGAGGATATATGTGGGAGTGTCGTGGCCGAGTGGTTTAAGGCACTTGACTTGAGATGCGAAGGTCAAGGGTTCGAATCCCGACACGGCACTAATGTCCTTTGGCACGATATTAACCTGCATTTGCTACTCTCCACCCAGGTGTTAAATGGGTACCAGGTAGGATGCGACCGTCATTGTTGGTCAAACAGTTTTGAGTTTCAAGTAACACCTGTCTGGAATACTTTCCAGGGAGTGGAGATTGTGCACACAGTGTGTGCTGGCAAGCATAGAATCCAATGACCGGGGTAATAGTATATCTGTAAAGTGCTTAGAGACATCATAAATGTATTAAGCGCTATATGAAAGCGGAATATTATTATTATTATGCTGGTAAAAGAGGGAACGGGGGCAGATTCCATACTGTTTGATTGACAGAACTAACAATTTTATTGTAGCGAAAGTGGTGCAGTGTGACCACTTTTATTGTTATCATTATCAGTACATTGTACATTCATATGCTTCATTCATATAGTTATTGGTGAGGTTTGGCCCCCTGGCTGCTTTCATACGCTTTACTTTTAACTGTCATAGCACCCTATTTGTATTATTATGTATCCATTGAGGGTAGTCATGCAATCAAGCTTTGCTTTACTTTGTCAACCCTCCTGTTCGATGTTTTCAATTAGTTACAGCCAACCTTACTTTATTCTACATTTATTCTTTTGTCATGTGTAAAATTTGCAATGTTTTGTTTGTTATATATTTGTAAAAGTACAAAAGAAAAAGAAAATCAAACAGAAATAAATAAATCAAATCAAATCTCAAGCAAAAATCTGACATCAATCAAAGGATTTATTACAATTATTCCTTTTAGGGTCATTCTCAAAGTGGGTCGAAGCCAGAGCTCAAGCTGACCACGAGAGACAGAGGGCAGCAGACATGCACTCTCTCTTACTCCGCAGTCAGCTACACCGAACTTTCCTTGCTTGGAGGCTGGAGATGATGATGACGAGAGCCGTCGGACCGTTGACTGAAAGGAGAGAGAAACGGTGTCTGGCCAAGTAAGTCCTTACATTCGGGCTAGGGGGTGTTTCACAATGATCCTAAGTTGAACTTCTGTCTAAGTTGGACTTAAACAATTATGGAAAGCCGTTAGCAGAGCTGCCAAGTAGTACGTTTTTAACGTATTAATACGTTTTTTTGGGGGAAAATACGTCTGTACGTTTTGCTGTGCCAAAATACGTTTTTTGAAAGTTTCGAGTATGGCTGTGGGAACGTGGCTAGCGGCTGGCTGTGAGAACCAGCATATGCATAGTTTTGCTATTGCTTTGTGTTGGCGATTCCTGCAGCGCGCACGCATATACATTGCACACAATACAGGGGATGTACACCTCTAAAAGACGAGCGCATTTCCCCAGGCCATGCATACACACGCTAATGACATATCAGTGCACTGCACTACACACACAGTGTCAGTACAAGAAAGTCCCGATCTTACTTCCAAAAATCCATTCCAAAAGCCAAATTTTGCTGTCAAAAATGCGGAATCAGGGCCATATTTCCAAAGCTCACAGGGGTTTAGCCCAGTTTTAAGAAACAGCTTCACCCAAAAAGCGCTAAAAATCAGGAAATCAGCGATTTTGTTACCAGTTTTTTCGCCTATCGCAAGCCCTTCGAGTGTGCTGGTAACCATGGTATCTTCAAAAAGCCAAATGAAAAACGAACACCGGACCTGCTGATGCATTGACTTTATGTACAAAGTTGATTGCAATTCTAGACTTGCCTTGATTCGACCGCAATGAAGCACCAATAGGTGCCCCAACTTCGGCATAGAACATCATCGTGTGTTGCGCCGTAATTCAGCGGCCCTCGTACTCATTGACTTAAATTCTTATAGTTTTAAATAATGGATTTTTCTGATAAAGTAGGTTAATATATTTAACAAATCATTTTTTTTTTTTTTTTTTTTTTTTTTCAAGTGACAGGTCAGCAGCTCTCAATGATAGAAAGCGTTTTTATTCAAAAAAACATGATTGTAGTAGCATTTTATAGGGAAAAAACGTAAAACAGGCAAAATATGTTTTTTCACCTAAAAATATGGTTTTTCAAGCTGAATAATATGTTTTTTGAAAGTGACAGGTTGGCAGCTCTGTGTTAGCATCTATGAAAATATTTTGTACAAGTTATTTAAGAGGCATAAAATGTTGATTCAAATCATTCATATTTTCTTTTTATCAAGGAGCTTTCATGTTCTTGATGTGAAATTAATGAAAAGTCTAAAATACTTCAATTTTTGCTCTTTAATATATTTTTTTTAACATTACAAATGGCTCTCTGTAATTTTTAAGTCCAACTTAGAGTTAGAAATGACTTAGGATCTTTGTGAAACACCCCCCTGGTTCATAAATAATAATTATATACCACAGTATGATATAACACTTGTAGTTATAACAAAAAGTTATTAAAAAACATTCTCCAATTGAACTCTGGCGACTATTAGGCGTAAAAAACAGAAGATGTTGTATTGCCCTTTGCGACCAACCCAAAAATCTTAAAATCTACGGTCGGATTTTGAATAATTTTGTTTTATAATCTGTTAATAAAAAAATAAGTATTTTGTTTGTTTGAATGGGATATAAATGCATAAAATCATTAAATTATTCCCAATTCTCACTCGCCTTCTGCCCTAGTTTTTGAAATCCTGGTAGCGTAAACAAGTAGACCCCGGCCTTGTGTAAGTGTATATACCATGCAGGGGCGGCGATTTCTTTTCATAACCAGGGGGGGGGGGGGGGGACGAAATGCGGGATTTTCTACAATATTTACTTGTACATCATTTTAGAGGATATTATTCGAGGGTGCGAGCAGATATTGGTATTAGTCTAAACGCTGCACTCTTTGGCTCACAAGAGCCTGAAACTGTGTTGCAGTCTTTAGTCAATATTTGCTATACATTATATTTTGCACTTTTTCAAATTTTCTGTGGGGGGGGGGGGGGTGGGGAGACATTACCCCCTAAAAAATTGAGGGGGGGGGTGTCCCCCCTCGTGGCATGGTAAACTTCCACACACAAAAAAAACCCAGAATTTGTTGTATGTGTAAATGAATGGCAACTGCATGCAACAAAAGACTTCTGCGTATTCACCGAGCTCTGTTTTATAAGATAGAGGAATGTGGAGAGTATTACAATTAACATCATCTTTTTGTTATAAATGCAGCGGTTTTGCCACGTCGTATCTGAAAGAGCCTTTATTTTTTGTATTTCAGAGCATTTGACAGCTGGAGAGATATTATCACAAGGAAGAAAATGGGACAGAAATTTGCTGAAAGGTGCAAGAACTGTATCACTGCATCAACCTTTAGATATTGGAGGTACTGTATAAGTTATGGCTTACGATGTATGGTTCTCTATTGATTTGCCCAATGTAATAGTATTTTAACTAAAGAATGATTCCGATACTGATAATATTATATGGACTCTATATTTCAAGTTAATCTTTAACTGGTAGATCGTTAGGCTTTTTCTCTTTGCTGATTATATTGACATGGCTACTCAGGACCTCTGTCAGGGAGGATGGAAATTTTAGAAATATATCTAATCCGATATCTATCGAAATCTAGCTGTAGTAGTGTGGGTGTTGGATGGCTTTGATAGTCCTCCCCCTCATGATGACCTCCCCAGAGATGCCAACTGTTCCGTTTTTGTTCTGTTTTTTTGCTATGAATACGGCAGTAGGTTTTTTGTATGTTTTGTTATTTATTTTTTATTTTTTTAATTGCATTTCATGGGATAATTTTCGATCATGGGCTTTGTGTCGGTTGTGTATTATGCACCTATGTCTTCAAACAATGAGTGCGGTGATATGGGGCCCTAAAATATGCATGTACTGCTCCGAACCGGGTACGTAGACGTGGTACCGCCGTTTTTTCAAAGCTGCTCGATTGGGCGATATTTTAAAGTGATAGATTTTTTCAAAAATATGGTTTTGTCCTCTTAAGAATACTTTTTTTGTTGTTGATAAAGGTTGGCATCTCTGCCTCCCTGTGATGCTTATTCTCATTATGATCTCCCTCCCTCTCCTGTTAGAAACCAGACAGAGTGTCGTCTCCAGGCCAAGCAGGAGCAGGACTCCCTGGAGGCCAGCCTCATCTTGGGATGCTTCCAGGCCTGGCAGAGGCTCCACCAGAGAGAGACAACCAGGAGAACGTTCGTCAAGCAACGGGAGACGGAATGTCTGAGGGAGGCGTTCACATCGTGGAAAGCACAGGCGGTAGAGGCAGAGCTGGAGAGAGAGATCCAGATGGGGAAGGAGGTATGCATCTTTGAATTCCTTTTACATACCTGCCAACCCTTACAAATAATCCGGAATATTCAGTTTTTCTGGATTTCTAGGACCTGAAAATCCGGATTATTCTGATTTTTTTTTTTTTTTTTTTTTTTGTGTGTGTGTGTGTGTGTGTGCTAAAGCCGAATTAAGCTTGTTTTATCATGTGCCGTGATTTGAGAGTTGAATTTGTGTGCGTTGAATGGCTGCATGATCGAGCAGCGAGTTTGTATTCGCTATTTGGTACAGATTTACCGCGTATTGCCAGTTACCGTATTTGCCGGCGTAAAGGCCGCACCGCCGCTTTGACATTTCGTAGAGGAAAAAAAAAAATTAAAAAAAAAAAATTAAAAAAAAAAAAAAAAAGAGAGAAGAAAAAAAACGCACCAAACAAAATGATCGTAATTTTCTTGTAGAACACTCTTTTTTTTTTACAAACTATACCAAATTCATCAATATTCTTTTTTTTTATTTATGTGAAATTCATCAATATTCTTATAAATCAACAAGAAGTTAACCTCAAAAATGATCATAATTTAGCAGATCTTCATCGACTTTTAAGCTAGTACTGTATCGTACGCAGATTTGGTATCCTACAATACCCCTACCTCGATGTGTGGTGTAATCCTGCGCAGTTGCGTTGCGCGGCAGCTAGCTCCGTAAGTAACGGCCTGTCCCTTTTTTTACTTTTTGGCGATGCAATGGTACGGACTTAGATCTAGATCTATCGGCAGATTTTATTAGAAAAATAGGTTTTTTCGTCTTCATGTCAACTATGCAACATAAAATTGTCGGTAAGTTGTGTTATTCTAGAATTGTCCTGTACCGTTGTCTAGTCATGCTACCGTTCATATAGTCCCATACGTGCAAATGGACGTGATGTTTTGACCGCTGAATTTTGTTGTTGTTGCGTATACGCCGCACCCCAACTTTTTGATTTTTTCTCACCCGAAAATACTGCGGCCTTTACGCCGGCAAATACGGTACACTGCCGCTGCAAGTGCGATTTCTTATTTATGAAGGCATACTGTGCTAAAAATTCTTAATTCTTATTTTCAAATGTGGGCAGGTATGTTTTTAAAGTCATTTGCATATTTGATTTATGGCAAAGTTGAAGTTAGGAGACACTCGATTACTATACTTACTATACTATGTACAGTCAAACCTGTCTGCAGCAACCGCCCAAGGGAAACACAAAAAGTGGTCTTTGTAGACAGGTTCCTTTAGTACATTTTTCAATGAGAAACCATTTTCTAGGGAAACAAAAAATGTGCTTGTTGTATACAGGTGGTCTTTGTAGACAGGTGGTCACTAAAGCAGGTTTGACTGTTTTTACTTCTTCTCAATGGGAAAAGTTCCTGCACATGCTTTTAATGATGGGGATGAATTGTCCAGTTCATAGATTTTATGCAAGATTATAATCATCATGATTTCACTTTATAGGAAATTAAAAGAAGAGACTATTTTGTGTCATGGATTTTGGTAATTCAGGTCATTACACAATTAAGCCTAGTTTGTAGGGAATTCTCCATTGTAATGTGATTATTTGTTAGGCTAATACACTGATATAAAGGGGGCATGAGCTTATATGGGAATTACAATAGTGTATTTTCTTCATATTGACATTGTGTATGCATGCTACTTTAGCAAAAAAGGGTTATTTTCGGGGACGTCCTAGAACCAATCAATGTGAGTGAAAAAGGGTGTGGTATTTTGAAAGGGAAAGAAATTTCATTAAATAAAGAGTCATGTTTTCATGATGTTCCCAAATACATGACTGTGTATGTACATGTACATGCACCTGTTTTAGTGAAAATAAGGTACTTTGTTAAGAGTGTGTATGTGTCATTTTTGATTTGCCTAATGATCATGCGTTGCCCCTTTGAATATGAAATGATAGCAAGACAATAAAGTCATTTCTATAGTGCTCTTACAAACTAACTGTTGTTTCACAGCCCTTTACATAAAAATACATAGCACTGTGGTATTGTACATTGCATGTATTGTTTCTTTAGTAGCTCAGATTCAAGTAACTGCAATGGTTTTACTTTCTGTTTTTCTTCATTTGATTGCCAAAACACAGCAGAGAAGATTTCTCCTTCAGAAGTTGTTTTTCAAGGCGTGGAGGAGAGCGAGCGGTGAAGAGGCAGAGCTGGGGCACGAGAGATGCTCTGTGATACAAGACAGGCATGCAGCATCTACTCTCCAGGAGACGTGGAAGAGATGGAGGAGATCGTTGGAGCTGGAGCTGAAAGCGAGGTGAGGAAAAAGCCAGCTCTAATTGGCAACACAGTATTTTACTGTAAATGTTCCATTCATCCATCGATTCAACATGTATCAGGAATTACTATTTTTGAATGTATGCTTGATATTGTATTGTATTTTTCATGCCTCCGCTACAAAGTAGCTGGATTTGTCCGTCCGTGTGTATGTCACGTTCTCGTGATCGTGTTTTCTCAAGAACTGATTGATGGAATTCTGCCAAACTTAAGTCATGTATGTATCTTGCAGAGCCAATAAACTGATTAGATTTTGGGGTCATGAGGTCAAAGGTCACAGGGCTCATTGTGTATGCGAAAATAGCTTGTGCTCGCGTTATCTCAAGAACCGATCGATGGATTACCGCCAAACTGGTGTCATGTATGTATCTGGCAGAGTCAATGAACTGATTAGATTATGGGGTCATGAGGTCAAAGGTCATGGGGCTCATTATGTATCCAAAATAGCTAGTGAAGGCATTGTTAATAGTACCGACGGATGGATTACTATCAAACTCAGGACACGTATTTATCTTGCAAAGCCAATGAACTCATTAGATTTTAGGGTCATGAAGTCAAAGATCAAAGGTTCATTCATGTACATGTATATGAAAAATAGCTTGTAATCACGATATTCTGAGAACCTGGTAATGGATTACAATCAAACTTGAATTTTTTAAATCGCTTCTGTTTTGGTTTGTAAAATTGCTCTATGGCGTAGGCATCATTTTTGACTGCGCGCAGTCGAAGATCCATCTAGTTGTTGTATTTATTGATTACCACAGTGTTAACAATTATATACAGTTATTGCATAACATTAAGTAGTATTAAAGCTAGTCTAGGTCCCATGATGGAAATGCCAACATATATAAGGGTGAATTTGGATTTGCATTTACTTTGTTTCCTATACAATTGCCATGTTAGAATTACATAAAAGTGATCAAATGCTAAAATGCGATATTATACTGAAAATAAGGATCTTTTATTTGCACATTTGTTCTGAGATGTCAACACTTCATCAGAAAATGTTATTTTACTTAAGTGCATTAAAAGAGCTCTTGCAACTTAATTTTTCTGTCTCATCCTTGTAGATCACTTGCTGAGAATCATCAGCGTCGAAGGCTAGAGGAAAGCTTTCACTCATGGCACCGACACACCCAGCAAAGCATGAGTGCAGCTGTAGAAAGATTCCATGACAGATTGAATGAATCCTGTAGTTCTCTTCAGAGTCCAGACCTCCAGCATGCAAGCTTTCCACATTCACAATCACCCTCCTCCTCCTCCTCCTCCTCTTGTTCATCATCACCATCCCCTGCATTGTTATTATCGAAGCTTCAGCCTCATGGGACGCTATCTCCATATGCATCCTCTCCATCAACCCTGAGGGAGGTGTCTGTCCACCTGCAAGAGGAGTTGTATACAGAGTTCTCCCATTCTGTGATGAACAGAAGAGCTGTTGAGCCATCTTTATGGCCTGGATCTGCTGAAGACATCGCAGCAAGAGATGCGACTCCACATGGACAAGAACCCTCAGTGTACCCACCGCTGGATCGCATCAGTAGGACTCCATCCCCGCTCTGGAATCTACACCCTCGCAACTCCACCGGTGATCAGGAAGATGCAGACTTTGTACATCCTATAGCCTTTGAGGTCAAAGGTCAGTTAGAGTCGGGTGAAGGGTCAGTCATAAGTCTAGATCAAGGTGTCGAATCGTCCGGTAGGAGCATAGACTCCCATCCCAGCCACGTTGGCGTCTCCTCCATCGCCGACAGCGGTTACCATGCCAATGGATTTATGGTCTTCTCGAATGGGGAGTCGCAGCTGGACGCCAGCAGTGACAGCACCTCCTCCGTGAAGAGTGTAAAGGACACTGTCAGCTCCACCGATGTCTTACGGATGTCTCCGCACAAGAACAACAACAACAGTGCATCTCAGCTCCTGGAGTTATCCCAGCACAGAGAAGAGTGGGTGGGGCTTACCAAACTCTGGTGTTCAACTGAGGGCCCTCCAGAAAAAACAGAGGATGACGACCCCTTCCTCAAGGAAATGGCATCTCCTGGAAGTGCTGGGCAAAATGTAAATGACATGCTAATCATAGAAAATGGCATAAGTCCACGCGGTCGTCACAGTGGCTCTGTTTCATCCAGAGTCGGATGCTTTCCAGTACAACATGGTGATGCATTGCATAGATGTACAAATGCCATCAGGAACACTAGCGATATGGATATGATCGGTATCGACGGAGGAACGATGAACTTTCCAGCTGAAGCATATGTTAAGACGGAGGATGATGATGACGATGATGGTGAAGACGACGACAATGATGATGATGATGGGGAGGATGGGAATGATGTTCATGGATATGATGATAACATCAGTAATGAATCCCTTGAATCTGGGAACTCATTGCTAACTCCAGGGAATTCTACTGCTCAGTTCATTAATCTGCAAAGATCGACGGCCATTAACAATAAAAAGGTGAGTCTGTGAGATAGTTAATGATCAAAGAGCTCCTAAATTTGGCAACTCTGAAGTGAATACATATTAAAGGTAATACAAAGTTTTGGGAAATTTTGTAAATGGCCGGATAGCGATTCTTTAAAATGTTGATATATTTGGATGCCCCTGAGGATATATTATTAGCAGTAGAAAACTTAGCCCCTAAAACTCTTCTGCTTTCGATAAAAATTTAATATAAACACTTTCCGGTGCTCCCGGTAAATTTTGATAAATTTCAAACGGCCATCCAATGGTAGCTGCGACCATGAAAATCTCAGAATATGCAGTTTCACAACAGAACCGTAACTACAGCATAAATACTCTACCGATGAAAGTAACCTGCTAAATACAAATTGCTTTTCTTGTCCCTCATGCTTTTATTTATTTATGTTATTTGGTTTGTTTTGATGATGATTCTTTCACCTGCTTGCTTAAAGAAAGCATGTGTGTAGTAAACAACCAGGGGACCAATTGCTTTAAGTCCTCTCCGAGGGACTTGGTAATAATGCCTTACCAAACTCGACTTGGTTTGACTGTATATGATAACTACATTTTGAATGAATATTCCATATCCTATTTTTCTGCAGGCCTATATGACATCGGTCATCCTTCGCCTTCGGCTCTGGCCCGCCAGTGCTGCTTTCTACCAGTGGTTGGAATACACCCGATTGAAGAAGATGCACAGACAGTACAGAAATCTGGTCGAAGGCAGGATGAATGATGTTGAGCTGCGAGGTGCATTTCAGCATTGGAGACAGCACAGCAGTGATAGTCAGCTTGCTGCCAGCTATCTGGTAATAGACCATATCTTGGGTATCGAATGGTTCAAAAGACCCCAAATATCCACAGATCTTTGAAACTGTTTGCATTTCCAAAAAATCACAGGCTCGGTAATCACTTGATTTAAATCGGTTTCCCGATGTTGGGGTTCTTTTTCCCGATTTCCCCTTATCTTCCCTATTTTTAGAATTTTTTTCGCTATTTTGTTACTCAAAAGGGGAGGAATGTTGTTTGATACCTTTATCTTTTTTTTCACTCCAGGGGGGGGGGGGGGGGTTGAGGGAAGAAAAAAAAACCACTTTCTTTCTAAGTGCTCTCCAGCACCCCTGGGTCTAGTCTTTAGTCCAGGAGTGAAGTTAGGTATTTGGTTATCAATATTATTATTTTATTCAGCAAAACAAAGTGTATACAAGAGAATGACAAAAGAGAACAAATCCTACAAAACAAAGGATGAAAGTCATTTAAAAACCATTATTGTGATTCCCATGAGCATTTACAAGTCGCCAGGAATAAAAAAATAATATAATAGTGTAGGGTATAAACCCATGGTTTGTAATACAGGTGTAGGAGTCTGTGTACTTAAACCATGTATATGTGTACCCAATTCTAGTTGAATGCTGTAAAAATAAACTCAATTGCAATTAATCCTGTAGGAAACTGCAGTCTTGATACAAAATTTCACTGATAGAGGTCCTTTTTGCAATGAAATTAATCATTCTTTGTCTCTTATTTTGGTTTAGAATAAGAGGTTGATGGAGAGATATTTCAGCACTTGGACATGCATCAAGGAGAGAGAATCGAAAGGGGAGATACAGGCGTCAATAGCAATGCAGCATGCATCAAGCACACTACTGAAATCAGCATGGAATAGGTGGAAAGAACATGTAAGTCCATATCTCTCAGGGGCTACATACCAAACAAAAAATCAGAGGGAGGGGGGGGGGGTCCTTCTTGAGTTGGATATTGACTAGTTGGTTGATGAACTATGCATGCTGAGCCCCCCCCCCCCCCCCTACAACTGAAACTGTGACAATTATGGGAGTCCAGGAGGGTGTTTCACAAAACTTGTCATCAGTGACAAATGACAGTTTATGTTATAAGCTACTGAAATCCTTGCTTCTGATTGGTCATCAGCAAATTTGTCACTGACTTTTGTCATTTGTCATTGAAAAAATGCTTTGTGAAACATCCCCCAGATAGAGAATTTGAGTTGAGGGACCATGTATCCCAGGGCCCTGTCTTACAAAGAGTCGATATCAATCGCAACTCATTTGCAATTGATATCAATCACAACTCTACATGTATGTACATAAGAGATAGGAGACTGCAAACTTGCGATTGATTTGGATCGATCGCAACTCTTTGTAAGACAGGCCCCAGTGCTAACGTCACATCCGATTGTTATTTCAAACACCTGCATATGAGGTTCACTGTGAAATCAATCAAACAACAGGCTGGAGCAGTGTTTGGGGTTGGTGGGATTCCACACCATAGCTTCACGCACAATTGATTGGAACCAGCAACCTTGACAACTTTGCAAGTATGAAGTCACACTTTGGTACTCTATTTAGTGTTGAGCCAGACTGTATCCCATTGGTCCTCAGACCTCCTGGAGTAACCACTTCAACCAATCAGAACTCATCTCTCAAAGATGTGGCCCCTTTTAAGCCAAGATCCTTTCCATCAGACATATTTACCCTCTGTGTTTCATGTTCATCTCAATTCACAGTTCCTACAGAGCTTGTATCCCATTGGTCCTCGGCCCTACTGGAGTGCCCATTTCAGCCAATCACAGCTCATGTCTCATAGGTGTGCCTCCTTTCAAGCGCAAACCCAGGGCAAGAATGTGAAAGAGTGTCTGATGTTCTGGAGATTAAGATGGAGACAGCTGGAAGAGGCTGATGGCTACAGGTCAAAGGTCATACTCAAGAGGTAAACACTCCTTATTTGTTCTGCATTATAATGTTTATATGAAATTCAAAGAGAAGGTTGAGTTCTAGCTGGTTGATGAAAAATAATTTGTGATCTTGATATTTATCGCTCTATGTATGTAATGTGGTAAAACATCATAGAAGTAATGCCGTTTTGAAAAATATTGCTCTTCAAAATGCCCTCATATTTGAAATATGACCAGAAACAACTGACGTAAGAGGAAAAATGCTGACTTTGATAAATGATGATTTGTCCAAAATGAGTGAAATATGGTCTCGCAGCATAAATGTGATGATTTGGAATAATCAATACAGTTTGGCGAGTTGAAAGCATGCATTGACATAATCGTTTCCCATCTGTTCATTAATTTTTGTATTGCCAAAGAAATACTAGAGTTATATGTAATTGCTTTCTGTGTCTTTTGATATATGAAGATGCTTGCAAGCCTGGCGGAGCTGGAGTAGAGAGAAAAGATGGAGGGAAAATGCTGCTAGGATCATTTTAGAAACAAGATGGAAGAAAATGGTGGGAGTTGTATGATTTGTTTCATTATATATAGATTCTGTTACTTTGTAATCAGGGATGTCAGTTTTCAGGCAATTTTTGAGCCTGAATTCAGGCCCTGGCAAGTTATTTTCATTCCATAGTTTAGGCTTTTTTGTGTGCAAACTAGATCATTCTAGGTGATTTTCAGGCCCTCTGATCAATTCTAACTAGCATCCCTGTTAAATACATTATAAGCATTATGCAATTATTTTGCTTGACATGCTTAAAGAAAATAAGTATCTGAAGAGAAGGTTAAAAATAATTTGTAAGGTTTTCCACTTTTGTATGTTTAAGCATGGGGGCCGGAAGAATATTATAGAAAAAAGGTCTCCTGAAAAGGATGGCTCTTCATATGTCCTGATATTTAAAATATTACTTGAAATACCTGAAATGTTTGGACCAAACTTTCTTGCTACATATTTGTGTAGTCCCATTTAAACATTTATTGTGTGTAGTGCCTGAGACTTTCAGCAAGACTGAGTTAATTTCTTATCAGTTTGAGGATGCCAAAATCTCACAGTATACACCAGGGCCCCATCTTACAAAGAGTTGCGATTGATTTGGATCAATCCCAAGTCCTCCAATCAATCGCAAGTTTGCAGTCTCTTACATGTATCTCTTATGAACATAGTTGCAATTAATATCAATCACAAATAAGTTGCGATTGATATCAACTCTTTGTAAAACGGGGCTCTGCTCTTATTCTATAATGAACCTTTCCTGATTCCTAAATTGAGATGGATTCTTCCATCATGTAATCGCATGTCTGGAACCCACTTTTATCTTTGAGGATGATTTTCTTGCAGGCTTTCAGCCGCTGGAGGATGCAGCTTGCTAAGCAGGACCTGATCCATACCCACTACCACGGAGCGGCTAACAATCATCTCAGCCTCATCATCCAGGCGTGGCATGGGCGGGCGGAGATGACCAAGAGACTCCGCCTCACTCATCAGGTCGTGACGCAACGATGCCATGCTGCCCTCATGAACGAGGCATGGTTGTCATGGAAACGGGAGGCAGAGAAAACCAGGCGAGCCAAGGCATTCCAGGACGGGAAGATTCTTCACAGGTTCGTGCAAAAACTGTGCAGTTCAATTTTTTGAGAATGAAGCCAATGTAACCAAAGTTCTAGCTCTTGCTAATTCTTTGACTAAGTTTTTTGCCAATTCTATCCCACAAAAAATATTGACGTGCTTGACTCTCTTTGTTCCCTAACATCAAATCTAAAGTTAAATCTATTTGTAATTCTTAATGTACACAATAATTCAATGCTTATTAACATGCCTGTAATAGAATTCAAATGTAAACTATGAGCAAATGGAATGGTACTCTTATATTTTTCCCTTTCTCAACAATTCCTCTTTCTTTCTCATCTCTCTGTCATCTTCCCCATCTTGTCCCTATTCATTTCTCCTTCTCGCTCTCTACTTTATAACTGGCAATTTGTTTACATTTATTATTATAAATTTCTTATCAATTTTGTTGAATTATATTGGATACTTTTATATGATGTTGAACATTGCAACTATGTTTATTATCTTTGTATGTATCAGTAATTGGACCTGTTTGTAGTTACCATGGCTCAGATGACCCCAAATATCCACATATCTCTAAAACATAGAGATCGAGGTCCTACTTTTTTGCATTTTAGAACAATAACTCCCAAATGGAGGTGATTCGAACTTGAATTCATGTCTCTAGTATTCATCTTGATGGGTTGGACAATTTGGTGCAAACAACCTTTATGTGCTCATGTGTAGATTGTGGCTTAAATTTTATTTTTTTATTTCTTTCTTTATTTATTTATACATGTTCACAATTTCACAATTCATTGGAGTTAACATCACATGAAAAAGAATATAATATAACAAATCATTTTCAATATTACAATCCATTTGAATTGACTTCATGTGAAAAAGAATATAACAATGTTTTATCAAAGACAAGTTGCAACTAATATACAGTTTAAAGAATGAACACACAAAGGTGATGAAACATAAGGAAATAGAGCTTGAATTGTTACAACACCTTTCAAATAAATGATATATGGCAAATAAAATTCCTAAAGGGTTGTAGTGAACTATTTACATATTTAAATATTGCTATACCTGTACTTCACTTTGCCAGGGCTTTAAGTGGATGGAAATCAGTAATCCATGGTGTGAAGCGGCATAGACTGGGCATGGATTCCATCCAGTCAAGGAAGAAACATGCTACACTATCCGCTTGCTTCAGACGCTGGCAGATGGAATACAAGGCCAGGAGGTCTGCTGCAATGCTGGGGCACAGACAGGCTAGGAGTACACTGACCAAGGTCCTTACTGCGTGGAAGATGTTTGTAACAGAAAGGTGTTGTGAGAGACAAGAACAGAATGAAGTCCTACAAGAGGTATTTTCCTATTAAAACTTGTCGTAAAGGAAATTATGCATAAAGACCATTTTTCTTGTCCACCTTAAATGTACAGCTTTAACTTAATTGTTATTTTCATTTCTGTTTTTTTTTATAAAGTTGCTATTTTCATAAATAATCAAGTTTTTTTTCATGAGTTTTCATGCTGCAAGCTAATGGTGTACAATCCATTTCAAATACCCAACACCTTTTTGCTCACAGGCTTTTTCGATTTGGCGAAATCAGCACCTTGAAACGAAACGTAGAAAGCAAGTGACCCTGTCTGCTGCCACCCACTGGCGACATTTAGTTAGGAGATCAAGGGAGCTGACGGAGACCATGAATTTGTTCCGGAGCTCATTGGAGGAAAGAAAGCTCCTAAAAACATTCATCTGGTGGCAGAGGTCATGGATAGGCCACCAGCTTACTCGTCGTTACTATGGCAACACACTCCTCAACAGGCTAGTATTAATTATGTAGTTATGTGTGCAGGGGCCTATTATGAAAACTTTGTTATCTTTTATGTTATGGATAAAGATGTTGATTGTCGTAACAAATTAAGCTTGTGCTAAAAAATACTTCTTGTTGGTGCTTGCATAAATGTCTCTTAACTATACGCCTACGCAGCCAGCTTTACACAGGCACTCGTCAATGACTTGTTGTACTGTTGATTTTTTATAACTGGGGGGTGTTTCACAAAGATCCTAAGTTGAATTTCTCTCTAAGTTAGACTTCACAATTATGGAAAGCCATTAGCATCATTGAAAATATTTTGTAAAACTTATTTTAAAAGGCATAAAATGTTGATTTAAATCTTTCATATTTTCTAGAATCAAGGAGATTTTCATGTTCTTGATGTGAGATTTATGAAAATTCTAAAATACGTTTTTTTTGCTTTTGAATAAATTTTATTTTAAGGCTACAAATGGCTCTCTATATTGTTTAAATCAAATTAGAGTTAGGTTTGACTTAGAATCTTTGTGAAACACCCCCCAGGAAATATCTGTTTACTAACTTTAAAACAAAATTTAAACACCAAGCATCTATAACCTGAGTTTGGATTAAATTTTGATAAAAATCTACGCAAGGAAAATTGTTTCCAATTGTTGCCCTGAATTGTCTGAATTCTCTAGTCAGAGAACGGCCTGTGAGTTACTGAAAACTGTGGTGAAGTGAGTGCCACTCTGAATTTCCACTTTAAAGGTCAAGTCCACTCCAAATATAATTTGCTTTTGATAGATGCAGAAAAACAAGAGGAACAGAGCAAAGAAAATTTGAGTAAAATAGGATAACTAATAATAATAATAATAATAATAATAATAATAATAGAGAACATTTATAATGCGCCATGTCTGTCAAAAATGACACTCCTGGCACAGTTGTGTGGAAATTGTATAATTGTGGGCATGCGACAATCAAGTGATTCAAAAAAAGAAAGTAAAATACTCATAAGTTAAAGTGTAACATACTTCAGGACATAATTTGCAATAATAGAATAATACAATACAAAGCATATTACAATAATAAAAGTTATATAAGGGTAGTACAATATTAAACAAACTAATATGTTGAGAACAGACACTTTTTCAACAAACATAATAAGGAAGTTATGAATTTTTTTTTAAAGTATTAAAAACTTTGGAACTTAAAAAATCACTACCGCTACACAAATTGACAATTTGGTTATTGGTTTGTGATGTCAGTGCCTCACTATTTATCAATTGCTTTATATATTTTTACCCAAAAAAAACTTGATTTTCCCATGCCTTTGCCCAGGTTTAATGATTTGTATTATATTGCTTGCATGACATTTCACAAAATCTTTTATGAACTTTGAAGAATTGATACTATTTTCTGAATATTGTCTATTCATATTCATAATCATTGATTTTGATATAAATAGTTCATCAAAATTCACATTGTCCATGATTTAACTGAAAAATTCAGTGCATCCACACAAAAACATATTACTATCAATATAACTTGGATGCTGGTGTGAGGAAATAAGATTTTTAGGGGGAAAATTCAAAATTTACATTACATTATCAATATAAAGAAAACAATTGCTGGACAGTGAGGCAATGACGTCACAGACTCATGAGTGAGTTGCCAATTTGTCTTGTAATTTTCAAAGTCTTTCATGTCATTAAAAATTCATAACTTTATTATTAGTTATCCAATTTCGCACAAACTTTTTTTCAATTGGTTTGTCTGATTTTTCTGCTTCTATTAAAAGTGAGTTATTTTTGGAGTGGACTTACCCTTTAAAGTTAAAGGTCATGATAGGGTCATAAAACTGTTAAAAAACTGCCAGAAAATAGATAGTTATCACAATAACTTGAAAAATAATAAGGCAATCAAACTTTGATAAAGTGTGTATGAACATGCAAGGATGAATTGATTAGATTTTTAGTGGAGTAGGTCAAAAGCCACAGGGTCATGAAAGTGTTAACGATGTCTTATAATTTTTTTTTTTTTTTTACTACCTTTCCTCTTTATTTTGTTATAGATCCATGCAGGGATTGAAAGAGCTGCTCCAGAGGTCTAGAAGACACTGTGTCTTGGAACAGCATTTCGTATATCAGAGGAGAAAAAATTTGGTAATGACTTTTCCAGTTCGCATTTTTCGCAAGGTTTCATATATTTAAGAGAGATTGAAGTATGTGTTATCCTGCCATAATCAGACATGCCAACCGTTCCGATTTTAACGGAACTGTTCCGTTTTTGAAGTTTTTATAGCCCTAAAAAACGGAACGTTCCGATTTTGGGGAATTTGGCTTTCCATACATAGCATTGACTACACTGGATAGGCACTTTCACGCACATGGTCCGTCCGCCGCCATCTTGTTTAATTCCGAAACAACACGGCCGCCGTTATTACTGTTTTGATACTAGTGTGCGGTCGTGCATTTTGGGGGGAGCATGGTGGTAGATGATCGTGCGCGCGGCGCCCGCAATACCCATTCAAAGTATAGTAGCGAAGACTTCGGTGATTCAGTGGGCACATTGCAAGTGCGATATACGGTGTGTTGTTGTTCATGAACGCCGGGCCTAGCGGCCTGGGCTGGAGTGTATGTGGTACTGGTGATCGCGGGTGTACGTGTGCGTGTGTAGGATACGAGTTCTGCCGTTTGACTGTGGATTTGAATTTGCCATTCGACGCTTGAACGAGGTGTTTTCTTCCTGAATATTATCATGGATTCACTCAAAAGAGCGAGTACCCAAGGAGGAGATCCTTTGACTGGAAACAGATTTTTAAAAACGTTTTTATGCACATCTTTATTTTGGACTTAAAAATGGTAGGTTCGAAATGCAGTAAGAGTGATTGGGTGTTTGTGTACGTTTTGCGCGAAAATTATGCTGCGGTGTCTTGCGTTCCGGAAAGACCCCCATTTGTTACGGACAAATATGGTAAATGTTACTGACAGCCATCATATAGGGTTGGCATCTCTGATAATGTATACTGCATTTATTGTCGGCAAGATCTAAAGATCAGTGGTGGAGTCTTGTTCTGCTGACATTGATTTTGACAACCTCATTTACATGTAGCTCAATGAGTTACAAATAATTTTGGATTGTTGACTGTTGTCTGGAAAGTTGAATATTGCCAGTCTCATTTTATGCATAGATCTATGTCATGTATAATTATTTAAAAAGTAACTAGACTTAAATGCATCACTCTGCATGAGTGGCTAATTAAATCTATGTCTATTATCTGCTCTGCCTCTGCCAAGGATAAATAAAAATGTGGAATTCACTTCAATCACTTTTTTGTTTGGTATGACACAAAAATTAAATTACCCATAAACTTGGGTTGAATTTTAGGGGAAATGGTCCCTAAAATAGGCTCAGATTGCACCAGAGACCATCTGGAAACCCAGAGCTTCCAGGGCCCTAAAGCGGGCCCTGGACCCCGGCTAAAAGGACTTCGTGCTTCGCGCTCGTGATGTGCGCTTCGCGCACATAGTGTACAGATTTCTGATTTTCAAATGTTGGCATGTATGCATAATGAATTCAGCCCAGTGCCACAGGGCTAATCCCCATTGTGCCAAGCCACAAATCCCCCCTGTGCCAAGTTTATTTAAAGATATTCTGATAATCTGATGGTGCGATAAATAGCGCGTGCCAAGCACTCAGCACAGCACAATGAGCATGAACAATAACTGCTATTACTAATGCGAACATGCATGCATAAAGCAGCTAAGCTGTGGCTCGCTCGCGTGAATTAAGCAGCCAATCTATAGCGCGCTCGCGTGTACAAAGCACTATAATGGCAGGATATGAGTTAAATTCACAATTAGCGCTCTCCTGGCTGTAAACAGACAGTGGATGTGCAATAATGTGATGGAGGAAACCTTTGAGGGCATGTCTATCACTATGAACATGAGGGACAAAGAATGCGGACAAAATATACAGTTCCTCATTCTACCCTCAACAATTGCTATGGTAGACAAAGGAACATCCCTTCACTGCTATTATGTAAAAATGTGTAGAACAGGTGAATATGCATGTGACACCTGTTCTACAGATTTGTACATAATAGCAGTGAAGGGATGTTCCTTTGACTACCATATCAATTGTTGAGGGTAGAATGAGGAACTGTATATTTTGTCCGCTTTCTTTGTCCGTCATGTTCATAGTGTATGTTGAGGAGACAGTACTGTTGAAAAGGTTTATTTAGAAATGGTTTTAGTATCAATCCATGTGCACCTAGCTCAAACTAATAATTGCAATGATTGTACTGATAATTCTTTCCTCCATTCAGTTGGAAGTTTACTTCAGGAAGTGGAAGGATAGGCAGAGTCACATGACAGACCTTCATGTCACAGCCGCAAAGGTCAAAGGTGAATTAGCGGACAGGTCAGTCAGTGTCGCATTTCTCATGTGGCGTCTACGCTATCGGGAGAGACAGACTGAGCATAGCTTCAAGCATAAGCTCATGTTGAAGGTATGGACAATGTGTGAACATCAAAGTTGTGTGGCAGTACGATATTGTCGAAGCTCAACCCTATCTAGCCTGGGCTATTTTGAAACAGCCGGTCGCTGCGATAATTTGCATGCAAGTCAAGTGAAGTGTATAGATTACTATGGTAATTTAATTTTTTTTTGGAAAAATTCACTCATTTGCATATTTATGGTAATTTTGCAAATTAAGGTGAACATTACTTTTTACTGCATATATTCTTTAGACCATTTGGGATAATAATACCCCCAAAAAATTGGAAGAGCCAGGTTATTCCGTATGTTATCTATTGTTTTGATAATTTCTAACATATTTTCATGTTTTTTTTACCTACATGAATGTATTTTATTGTTTTTGTTGTTTTATTTCATTTCACTAATTTGAACCCCAAAATAAACACTTAAACTATAAACAAGACCAAATAACCAATGTTTTATCTCTTTTTGAGAAAAATGAGATTTCCATATGTTTTGTACACAAATCACGAAAATGAGCGATTTTCGGGCTGACATGCAAAGACAAATGGTCACATGACTTTGTAACAGTAGGTCCGATTTTTGAAAAAAAATAAATTTCAAAAGTTGCGCAAGACTCGAAAGAAAAAAGTCAAAAAATTTCAGCGCAAGATTATTTTGCATTACGAAATTATCGCAAAAAATGTAGGGGGGCTTCTAAAGCCCCGGGCTAGATAGGGGTAAAGGAAACCCTACCCAAAAGTATAAGTGTAGACATTTCTGAAGAAAAAAAAGTATTCCTGCCCTTTGATGTACAATAGAGAGATTTATAAATTAAGATATGCGGATGATGTGCGGATGCCTTTTAGCATGACATGAGCGCAGCCATTTTCTTGCAAATGCAATGAACCAGGTGAAGCTGTACATGTATCATGCACCAAGTTTTAGTTGGAAAGACTTCTAAAATTAATAATAAAATCTTTAATTTTCAATGAGAAAAAAAATCATAGCTGAGAAGGTGAAAAATACATAACAGGGGAACAATTGTAACTAATTCATTTAAAGATACTTAAATAAAGCAGTTGGCACATTTATTTCATTCATGACCAAACCTTCACCCAGGAGAGCACCCACTTTAATTTATACAATATGCGTTCTGCTTCATCACCACACACACCTGGGAAGGAAGCATCCATAAATTTGAATACAATTACTTGATAAAACGACTTCACATAGTACATATACAGTAGACTTGCGGGTGCACCATGTGAGAGAGAGAGGGAGGATTGAAGAGTCCTAAAAAGGACTCTCGGTAATCTTTCTTGAGGGTTTGTAGTCCTGAAAAGGACTTGGTATAGTCTTGAAAAAGACTGTTGGTTATCTTTCTTAGCATATAGTTCTCAGGAGAACTATAGCGCTTGGAGAGGATGAGTGGCGGGAGTGGCTCGACGTTTCGAACAGGTTGACTATCCGTCGTCAGGAGTGGAGAATAGTTGGCGTGCGTGAGCTTAAGTCACCGGGGTGCGGACGTCGGGGGAAAATTACATAAATTCACATAGTACGTCGCGTTAGCAAGAAAATGGCGATGCTCATGTCTGCTGAGAAGCTTTACATTATTCTTGCTTTAGGCCTCTCTCAAACAATTTGGTGGGGAGTCTTGTAGATTAATGGGCAAGAATATGATAAATCTCTCAGAATAAGTAAAGTTATTTCTTGGGGTGAGGTTTCCTTTAAATAAAAATAAATAAAAAAATAATAATTGGGTCTTATTCAACCAGGGTAGCTACATCAGTATGAATACTGCTCTAGTCTTCCTGCAGGTATTGTTATCGTTATTACCCCAGAGGGGTGTTTGACAAAGATCCTAAGTTGAACTTATCTCTAAGTTGGACTGAACAATTGTGGAAAGCCGTTAGCATCTATGAAAATATTTGGTAAAAGTTATTTTAAAAGGCATTGATTCAAATCATTCATATTTTCTCTTATCAATGAGATTTCATGTTCTCTCTCTCTCTTTTCTATCACAGACCTGGCAAACGTGGAGAGGATCGCAAGCCAATTATCAGAAAGCTGAAAGCATGAGAGAAGAAAGAGAGAAGTCCCTACTGAGGCAGTCTTTCAGTGCCCTACGGAACTGGGCCAGAGGTTGGCATATCGGCTTTATCCTTGTCTTCTCTTTCTTTGCTTGTTTGTATCTCTCTCTCTCTCTCTCACTCTCTCTGTCTATCCATGTCTGTCTCGGCCTGTATATACCCATTGTTGCTGTTATTTTTAATGTATCTGTCTGTGTATGTATCTACAGTATTTCTTTCCTTTTGAAATTATCTTAGCCCTAAACCTATATCTTAGATGAAATCAAACTTGAGGCAAATGTCACAGGAACAATCTTGGTTCACCCATCTAAACGCCAGGCTGCCTCTGAGTAAATTGAGGCCTGATTGATATATCATACCTGTGAATTAATTCCAGACAGACTCCAGACTTGGCCATTCGGGGTAATTGAATCTGTGTGTGTGTGTGTGTGTGTGTGTAATTGAGTTTTTACAGACGTGTATCAATCAGATATGACTATTAACGTCTGTGGACCGACCTTGAACGTCACCATTCGAAAGACGTGACTCGGTTTCGAACCTGCGTCCTCGGCTGAATCAGTTTGTAACTTCCATTGTTAGCTGGATTACAGGCGCACGCCACAACGCCCAGTCTTTTTGTTTGGTCTGTAGTCTAGGTTTCATGTTGGTCTCATCAGTGTGACTGGCATGTAACAGTCTAGGAGAGTGTTTCACAAAGACTAAGATTGATTTTAAGTTGGACTTCACTATGGCAGGCTGTTCATGCCACTGTTTGCTTTCACCATTTACTGGCATTTGTCTCTCAAGAGACGTACAAATCGTGGTCACAAATCTACAGAATTTACCTTTTTTGATAGTTCATTATTGAAGGAAAAAATATTATCTAAAGATCATAATTGAGAGACCAATGGTGAGAGCAACCAGTGGCATGAGTGGCCTGCCATAGTCAAGTCCAACTTAAAGTCGATCTTAGTCTTTGTTAACCACCCCCCTGCATTTGTCCATATTTTTACATTGTTAGATCACTCGGGAAGGAGAATTGTTCTGCATTGTGTACAGACCAGGAAGAACCATTTCACCCTCAAGACGACATTTGCAGTATGGCGAGACGAGAGCCGATTGAGACAGCTGGCCAAAGATCATCATAACATGTGCATCCAGAGGAGGTATGGCACAGTTTTTTTTCCAACCCATAGCAGTACAGGGTTTTGTAAAAGTCTAGGGGTGCGTTCAAGTGACACTTTTTCACCCTAGAAACACCGTTTTTCTAAGACGTTTAGATGTAGAGGTGTCGTGGTGGAGTGGATATGTCCCGCCACAGCACTAATGGCCTTTGGCAAGATATTGATTTACATTTGCCACTCTCCACCCAGGTGATGTAAATGGGTACCTGGCAGGAATTAATTCCTTTAAATGCTAAAGCGTCGTAATGGCAGCTGTGCTAAAGCCAGGGTAATAATCGGGAGCGCCATGAGCGTCAGAAGCGTCAAGTCTAGCAGACGTGAGCGCTATACAAGAACCCACTATTATTATTATTATTATTAAAACATGATTGCGTTGAAGTGATTTCAAGCGATTTTTTGTCGGTCGTAAAAATAAACGTGTTTAAAAACGCAAACATGAAACGCGAAAAAGATGCGTTTTGTATCTGGATTCTGCAAAAATCGCTTGAACGAAGGGAGATCTTAATCATGATTCTATAACATCATTATCATGGCCTCTTTCTGGTTTTGCCGACAGTCGACCGTAAACAAATTCAGAAAGTATGCGGCGAATTTGACCTATTTTTCCTGGGTCAAACTGCACGGTGTGATGAGCAGTGGCTGGGCTTGAAATGAGCGAGAATTAGCGTTGATGAAAACCGTGCAGTAACCATGTTTTTTAACAGCGTTTTGATTTGTGATTCATGTTTGTGATTCTAGCTTTAAAAAATTGCTTGAACTCACCCTAGATGAATCAGCTTTTCCTCACATTGGCCTCACATTAGTTATTGGTATTTTCCACACTTTCAAAGTTAAGTGAAATAAAAATGTATATTAAATGAAACAGTTTGAATTAGAATTTCATAGAAAATCACCAAAGAAGTGCGGATTGTACAAATAATAGTGATTTCACATTGCGTTGCCAATGTAGAGACTTCAGTGGTTAGTTTAGATTAAATTGCTCTTGTTTATGAACGGCCCAATGTATTGCAACAGAAAGAGACTCAAATTTTCCAGCAATTTTTTTTCTTCTCTCTTTCTTTCTGCTCATGTACAATTTGTAATTCAGAGCATTCTAGATCAAAAGATTAAAATGGAAAAAGTCGGTGTGGAGCCCTGCACATATTCGTTGGCTGCTATCGACTCAAGCATTCTTGCTTATGATAGTTGGCCTCTGCATTTATCTTGATTATTTTTACTTACTTTCAAGCTTTCAATTATATATATGCATTTTTGTGTGTGTGTAGTTAAGTTGTCACTCTTTATGTAAATCAATTATATTATATACTATTATTGTTATATGAATGTTTTATATTTGATTTTATCAATAAATGCAGAAACATCTGCTTAAAAAAAAGTTTATTTGAAACCTCATTTTTGTTTGTTGTTGCTTCTTCTAAGTGCTTTATGCAGGGTTCTAATCGCTTGGAGGAGTTTCAGTCAGAAACAGAAGGTCTTAAATGCTCTCCACCAGAAGGTCGCATGTCGAGTGAGTGAGAGAAGACAGCATGAAGCTTTCAGAGTGTGGAGAGGCACCTACCTTGCAACCCGGGAAGCAGAAGCTAAGAGGAAAAAAGCAGCACTTATTACTAGGTATGAGTGGATTATTATACAAATGATGCATGCGCATGAGTTCATTATACAATCTATTCGCACTCGAGTTGAGGCTGTGTGTATCTATTTAGGCTGAGTGCGATAGATACACACAGCATCAACGAGGGCGAATAGATCGTATAATGAAAGAATTAAAAAAACATGCATCATTTGTTTTATACAACGAAACTCCTAGATCCTTGTTATTTGATGTAAAAAGAATTCATTCAAGATTGTTTCGTGACAGTATAAGGCTGACAAATAAATCTCAAGTTTAATAAGGCTTAATTTAGTGCGCACACATAGCTATAGATTTAGCAAGCGCACTTATTACCTCTATACAATATTCACGCATAGTGCTGCGCAAGAATAGGCTCATGCTCACGCATATTAAGCGCTCTAATCTCTACGCGCACTACTGCGCTCTGAAAACGAGTCCAATAGTACTGGAAAATATTGCACTCCTTTTCATTAAAACGAGTGCAATAGGCTCAGTAAATGAATCACACGTGACCGCGCATGACCAATCATTTGATTAGGATCTGGGAGTGAGTTGTATAATACTTGATATCGTTCTATTCATATTCAAACTCATGTTTGCTTTTGTGTTTGTGTTCATATGTCTGTTTGTGTTCACATGTGTGTTTACGTTTGTGTGTATGGGCATGTTGGTGGGTGTGTGTGTGTGGTTTTGTGTTCATGTTCATATTCATTGTCATAATCATAGTCTTATTCACATCCTAATTCATATTCATGATTCATATACACATTCGCATTCATGTTCACATTCATATTCAAAGTTCTTCGGTCATGCACAAGATATTGTACATCTAGCGTAAAAATCCTTCTCTGGCTTTTCCCAGTAAATGGGGGGGGGGGGGGGGGGGGGTTGTGTGTCTGGACACTTAAACAAAAGTTATCTCTGTCCATCTCTCGATCTCCAGCTCCAAAATAATGTTTGATTTGATGTTCTTGCAGGTGCTTTAGTGACTGGCGTAATGAGGTCCACGAGGTCCAGGCTCAGCGACTGAGAGAGAGGAGGAGGAGGATGAGATGGGCAGTGGCAAGATGGAGGAAGAGCATGGAAAGAAAGAAATTGATAAGACAGTATGAGAGCGATCTAGAGGAGCTAGCAGTGCTTCACTGGGACCATGGTGTGAGGTAAGCAGGGTTTAGTCATTGGAGATGGGTTGGTGGTGGTGGGGATGATGATGGTGATGGGGATGGTAGTGGTGGTGGTGAGGATGGTGGTGGTGGTGATGGTGGTGGTGGTGAGGATGGTGGTGGTGGCGATAATAGTGATAGTGATGGTGATGATGAAGATGGTGGTAGTGGTAGTGATGGTGATGGTGATGAGGATGGGGGTGGTGGTGGTGGTGGTGGTGATCGTGATGATGATGATGGTGGTGGTGGCGATGGTGATGATGATGGTGATAGTGATGGTGATGATGAAGATGGTGGTGATGGTGATGGTGATGAGGATGGTGGTGGTGGTGGTGGTGATAATAGCAGTGGTAGTGATGGCGATAGTGATGATGATGGTAGTGATGGTGATGAGGATGGTGGTGGTGGTGATCGTGAGGATGGTGGTTATAGTGATGGTGATGAGGATGGTGGTAGTGGTGGTGGTGGTGATAATGATGGTAGTGATGGTGATAAGGATGGTGATGATGATGGTGATAGTGATGGTGATGAGGTTGGTGGTGGTGGTGGTGGTGATGGTGGTGGTTGCGACGGTGATGATGATGGTGAAAGTGGTGGTGATGATGCAGATGGTGGTAGTGGTGATGGTGATGGTGATACTGATTTGAATGGTTATGGTGATGTTGATGATGATGTAAAGTAAGAGGAGAAGGAGGATAATGATGGTGATGGTGATGATGATGCTGATGATGACGATGGCGATGATGATGGCGGAGATGGTGCTGATGACGACCGGTGTGGTGGTGGTAGCAGTATGGAGGATGACAAACCTGAATGAAATTAGATGTGGTGATTAAATAATGTGTAGTCAAATGAAATCAGAAAAACATTTTCTTCACAACCGCTTTTACCTTTGTTCCCATTGTGATACCTACAGACGAGGATATTTCAACAAATGGAGGTCAACTCTTCAAGCAGTTAGACATCAAAGAAGACAGTGCTTTCTGGAACAGAAATATGGCCTCCTATGGAAGCAGCATGTCACTCAGATGCTGATGGCCCAAGCCATGGTGAGCCCCCTGCAGCCCCATTCACATTTGCCTACGGAAACCGCTGCGATAAACCGCTGAGGCAAAATAAGCATAATGTGTTCACATTGCTATACCTTATTATATGTAACGCGCTCATTGCATGTAGCTTTTACCTTTTTTCATCCCCACTTGCAATTCGCGTACATTGTACATGTTAATAAATAAACAAGCAAGAAGTGCACCTGCCAGAGGACTTTATTGCCATGCCAGTTAGTGAACCCATGACCTTTGCATCGCCAGTCAAGTATTTTTTTTGGATTTCTGCAAGAAGTCTGTAACTGCCATTGACACGACGTATCTCTTACGCTTTCATGCATGCAGCCGACGGTTTAGACCACTGGACTTAAAGAGAAGGTTGAGTTCTGGTCAAGCGATTGCATTGTGAAAGAAACATTGTGAAATCGATCAGAAAAGATTGATCATCTAGCATATAATTATTTATGTGTATTGCAAGGTTCTGGAATCATCAAAATGATAAGAAATTTGGCCCAGTCTTGGTATAGTTACAAGCACGGTATACAGAAAGATGTATATGGGACTACACGAACACGTGGCGAAAAAATCTGTCCCGATTTTTATGATGTAACATGCCATATTTAGAATATTAAGGCATTTGAAGAGCCATGCTTTTCAGGGAACATTTTTTATCTGATTTTCTTCCTTGTTTGCATAATACAATGACAACGCTCACAAATTATTTTTCACCACTTCCCAGAACTCAACCTTCTCTTTAACACCTCATGTCGATGGCATGGCAAGCAAACTGCAATCATTGTGAATGCTACATTTCCTTTCATTCTGTTCTTTCTTTCTTCTTTCTTTTCTTTTTCGTTACAGGCAAGGTACTTGAGGCTAGAGAGATGTTGGAAAGCTTGGAGGAAACGCTTCATAATGGATCGTGTCTCAAGAGAGATGTTGGAACAGGATCAATGTATGCTTCTCACCAAGGTTGGTATGAAATCGTGTAGTCACCTATGAAGGCCTGCTCACATATGTCTCGGTAAATCACCGCAGTTTTAATATCCAGGAAGGTTTGTTCAGTTTAATGCGCTTCATTTTGTGTATCTTACAACACACAGATAAGTAAGTACATGTAGCACCTTTCTTGTGCGTAGTAGAGGTGTCGTGGTCGAGTGGATACGTCGTCAGACTGTCGATCACAAGGTCCGCGGTTCGAGTCCCGCCGCGGCACTATTGTCCTTTGGCAAGACATTGATCTATATTTGCCACACTCAACCCAGGTGATGCATTACGAAAATTCCTCGCTAGAGAAATTCCGACTTTAGTGTCCCTAACTCGGAATTGTCTCATAGAGTTTGAAAACGAGCCCGGAGAAGGACCTCCCGATCTTATCACTTTCCTAATCCATTGCCAACGACGCGCTGATAAGACCCGTCAACAGAGTCTGGCTGAAGAGAAAATGTGAAGAAAAAAAATCCCAAAGTTACACAAATCTGTGTTTTTTTCTCCCGAAATTTGTTCTTAGGGATTCATTTACCCCAAAAAACTTCAAAGCACAAAAATCGGGCAAGTAATACCGGAGATATGATATTGATACTCATGAACAAATTTCAGATTTGACTCACTTCAGGAAACTTTTCCCCCTTCTTCTCGCGGAGAGAGCTGTCAATCACGTTTCGACCGGCTGTTTAGCAGCTGTATCGGATTAAGCCCTCTTAGTATGACTGACCAGCTTGTATGACTGCGCATATCAGTGCACATGTCCTTTTGATTAATGTTTTATTTAGAATTTGATTTTATTACCAGAAATTTGAAAATGAACTGCTACCTCAAATGCAATTTTGAACGGGGAAAAATGAACCAGCAAAAGCGGAGATAAATATGAGATCGTGCGCTCTGCCGACGCTGCTCAGCCTACGCTTGAGCGCAGATTGTCACATAGATTTCCGACTTTCGTCCAATTTTCTAGCGAGGCACTACCTATACGTTCTTCCCTCGCTGTAGCACGTACGGTCTCGTTAGAAAACTGTATGCGTAAGTGCACTGCGTGCGCCGGCATCAGAATCAAACTCGGAGAAGGTTGTGTGACAATTTCTGAGCTGCGTGTCTGAGTTTTATCAATAATTGAGAAAGAAGACGATTCTTTGTACCGTTCTCAACTCTACCAGGGCACAGCGCAAAAACTTTGACGTTTTATCAATAATTGAGAAAGACGATTCGTTGTACTGTTCTCGAATCGTAATTCTTGTCTGAATTGCACCTCCCCCCCCTCCCCAGGGGCGAATCCTGCCGGGGGCAGGGGGGGAGGTGGACAAATCTTGATAATTTTTTTTTTTGTTGTTTTTTTTTTTTGGGGGGGGGGGGTCCATTTTTTGAGGGAAATTTGTTGTGCCGACTAAGCCGGCCGGTGAATCAGCGGGGGGGGGGGGGCAGATTCTATATATATATTTTTCGGGGGGGGGGGGGGGCGCTTTTTTCTTTTGTTTAAAAAAAGGTAAAATTTACGTTACTATCCTATTTTTTAAAACCGTTTTTGGGGGCTAGGCGGTGGCCGGGTCGGTAAAATCGGCCCGTGGATCCGCGCCTGCCCCCCCCCCCCCCCCCACCTCAAGCGCAAAGCGCTGAAGCTTTGACGTTTCATTAAATTATTAGAGAAAAAAGATGATTCTTTGTACCGTTCCCGAATCTTAATTCTTGTCTGAATTCAACCCTTCCCCCCCCCCCTCCCGCGCATTGCGCGGAAGTGTCAACGATTAATATAATTATTCGAGAAAGAAGATGATTCGTCGTACCGTTCCCGAATCTAAATCCTTGTCTTAAATAACCCCCCCCCCCCTCCTGCCCGCGCTTTTAACGCTTCATTTAATTATTCGAGAAAGAAGACGATTCGTTGTACCGTTTTCGAATCTTAATTCTTTTACTGAATTCAGCCCTTCCCCCTCCACTCACGCGCAAAGCGCGAAAGCTTTGAAGTTTCATTAAATCATTAGACAAAGAAGACGATTCGTTGTACCGTCAGTCTCGACTATAAATCCTTGTCTTGAATAAGATTCCCCCCCCCCCCTCCCGCGCTTTTAACGCTTCATTTAATTATTTGAGAAAGAAGGCGATTCGTTGTACCGTTCTCGACTCTCAATTCTTGTCTTAATTACACCCCTTCCCACTATCGCACAAAGCGTGGAAATTGAATTGTTTTCGCTGTTCTCTATTTATAATTCTCAAGCGCTGATGATATTGGCATGCATTTTCTTCATTCATTTTCTTTCCTTTCTGTTGGCTTACTTTTTGTAATAAAGCCGGTAACAGCGATATTTTAATTGTTTTCGCTTCGCTCTCTCCCGCGACCCGTCTCTCTTGATATTGCTCAAGCGCTTAATTGTTATATTGACATTCATTTTCTTCATTCATTTCTTTCTTTTCGTTGCTGACTTTTTGTCATGATAGACGGTAGTAACATCAGCCAAATTGAATTGTTTTCGCTTCTCTCGATCTCTTGCAATCTGTCTCTCTTCATAATTCTCAAGCGATGGTGATATAGGATCTCACGTTTTCGCTTTTTTCTTTCTTTCCGTTGGCTTACTTTTTTCATAATAGACGGTAACATCAGGGAAATTAAATTGTTTTTGCTTGTCTCTCTCCAGCGATCTGTCTCTCTTTATGATTCTCAAGCGCTGGTGATATTGAAATTATTTTTTTCTCCATTCATTTCTTTCTTTCCGTTGGCTTACTTATTTCATAATAGACGGTAACATCAGCTATTGAATTTTTTCGCTTCTCTCGATCTCCCACGATCTGTCTCTCTTTAAGATACTCAAGCGCTGATGATATTGGCATTCATTTTCTTAATTCATTTTCTTTACTTTCCGTTGGCTTACTTTTTGTAATAAAGCCGGTAACATCAGCGATATTTTAATTGTTTTCGCTTCGCTCTCTCCCGCGATCCGTCTCTCTTTAAGATTCTCAAGCGCTGATGATATTGGCATTCATTTTCTTCATTCATTTCATTCTTTCCGTTGGCTTACTTATTTCATAATAGACGGTAACATCAGCTATTGAATTTGTTCGCTTCTCTCGATCTCCCGCGATCTGTCTCTCTTTAAAATTCTCAAGCGCTGATGATATTGGCATTCATTTTCTTCATTCATTTTCTTTACTTTCCGTTGGCTTACTTTTTGTAATAAAGCCGGTAACATCAGCGATATTTTAATTGTTTTCGCTTCGCTCTCTCTCGCGATCCGTCTCTCTTTATATTGCTCAAGCGCTATTATTGTTATATTGACATTCATTTTCTTCATTCATTTCTTTCTTTCCGTTGCTTAATTTTTGTCATGATAGACGGTAGTTACATCAGCCAAATTGAATTTTTTTCGCTTCTCTCGATCTCCTGCAATCTGTTTCTCTTCATAATTCTCAAGCGATGGTGATATTGGAATTCATTTTCTTCATTCATTTCTTTCTTTCCGGTGGCAAACCTTTTGTCATGAAGCCGTTTACATCAGCGACATTGAATTGTTTTCGCTTCTCTCTTTCCCGCGATCTGTCCCTCTTTATATTTTCCAAGTGCTTATTATTGTGATATTGGCATTCATTTTCTTCTTCCATTTCTTTCTTTTTTTGGCTGACTTTTTGTCATAAATCATAATAGAAGGTAAACATCAGCTAAATTGAATTGTTTTCGCTTCTCTCTCCAGCGATCTGCGTTCATTTTCTTCGTTCATTTCTTTCTTTCTGTTGGCTTACTATTTGTCATATAAAATCCGGTAACATTAGCTTAATTGAATTGTTTTCGCTTCTCGATCTCCTGAGACATGTCTCTCTTTATATTTCACAAGCGCTGGTGTTGTAGGCATTCATTTCCTTCATTCATTTCTTTTTTTCCGTTGGCATAATTTGTGTAATGAAAGCCGGTAACAGCGATATTGAAATGTTTTTGCTTCTATCTCTCCTGAAATCTGTCTCAAGCGCCGGTGATATTGACGTTTATTTCCTTCATTCATTTCTTTCTTTCGGAATGCAACGTCTCGTAAATATGCTAATAACACTTATTGTTCGACTTGAGTTCCAAAGTTGCCAGTTGCTGGTACCACATCTAATTTACTTTTCGCAGGTCCATGCTGAAACCAATAATTATTGTCTGAATTCTAGACTAACCCAACTCTCCAGGCTCACCTAAATGTACGCAAGCTCTGTTGATTCAGGGATTAAGTCCTTAATAGTCTTGTATTGACAGAGGGATAAGTTCACCAGCAGATAAGGAAGGGTCTTGTTTACTTAATGATAATGACTATATCAAAGTGCTTAAGCCCAAACTAAAGTTTATGAGACAATTCACTGAATTTCTCTAACGGAGAGTTTTCGTCATGTGTAAATGGGTACCTGGCAGGAATTAATTCCTTGAAATGCTGGAGCGCTGTATACAGCAGCTAGGCTAAAGCCGGGGTTATAATAAATGCGCCTCGGAATAGAATTTCTAGATAGACGGCGCTATAGAAATGCCTATTATTATTATTATTATTATTACTATTTTCATGCTGTAGGAAGGCGTGGCAGTTTACCCCGACATATGCAAACAAGCCTTCAGGCAAGATTTTTATATAAAGATTAGGTTGAGTTCTAGTAAAAAAGAATATTATTTGTCTGCGGTACGATTGTATAGCAGGCAAATGTTGTTTGTATCGTTAATGAATGAATATTTATGTTGGGTCCGGGGCCGTGCCCCGACAGGTGTGTGAGCTAATTCTGCCGCGGAGACCAGGGCGTGGCATGAATTAGTGTCTAATTGAATCATTCTAGCTTGAACTTTCAACGAGACAACTTTTATTTACAATAAAAGTACGTTGTGTCATGTTATGTTATGACATGACTGTGTTTTATTAAGGTTTTCCAGATTTGTTATGCTCATTGAGTTTTACCTCTGTTTTTTTATCCTGGACCATGGTCGGTCCGGTTTCCAGTGAAGGAAACGAGAAGAAATGTTTGTTAAACATTCATACTGAATAAACGGCCGGCTCTCAATAGTCGTTGTCAGGCTATCCCACAATAATTGAAGTGTATTATTGTGTTATTTGTTTGTATTGAGAGTCAAGAGGGATGACAGATGAAATAATATGTGAAGTTATAGGACAGACAAGCAATTTGTGAGCTCTCCCTCTTTCTTTGTTAGTTTTGAAAGATTATCATAGTGGAAATGTTCCCATGTTAGAAATATGACTTGAAATATTTTGAAACTTTGAGGACCAAATTTAAGTACCCAAGTCTGTGTGCCATGTATTTCTTTGTGATTTATTAGCAAGATTCAGCCAATTTATATTTGTAATGATTACAAAACCTAGTAATTCTAGATTTATCTTCAGTTGTGCACTACATAATCCACCATTCCAAATAACTATTATACCGTTTCTTCAAATGTTACTTATATACTAAGATACTTATCATATTTATTTTGGATAAAATAAAAAACAGGTTAAGATTACTATTGTTATTAGTGAGTTTTTCTTTCTTAAACATTCATGAATCCGATTCTGTTACTCAAAACTTTTATTTCAAGTAAATATGTGTAGATGCTTGTTAAATACAAGTCGCTTTTGTACTGATGATAGCACACAACAAAAATGAAACAAAACTTTTACTAATATTAAAGACTATATGCCTTACTCTTTGGCTAGAAAATGTATGTTTAATACATGTAGATGAGCATTGAGTAAAGTAAGATATTAAAAGAAAATCAAGCTAGTAGTTTAGACTCTGTGAATTACAAATGATCTCTTACATGTTTGTGCTGTTGTATAATTGTGCTTTTCAGTGGTTTTAATTTCCAGGAAGTATCTTTCTTTATTTTCTTCACTATTTTGCTGGTCCAAACACCCATAATTTACTGCATGATAATTAATTCAGTATTGAATAATAGCAACGAATACAGACATACTAAAGCTTTTCGTCTTGCACTAATCAGAGTTAATTGCAAGAATGAACAGAAAGTCCAAATCAGAGAAAACAAATTGCTTGAGGCTAATTTCATGGTCACTACTCGAGGCTAGTTTTACGGTGAGTAGGTCCTTTATCTCTTTTATCCCTCTATTTTTTACTCTTGCAGGTTTTCCACCGATGGCGCCAACTTACTGTTCTACAGAAAACGGAACTAGGCTCTAAAGAATGACTGCCCATGGTCCTCGAACTCATAATGGACATCTAAATATGTTGATCGAGTTTCGTGCAGTGGAAACTTGTTATATGAAACGCTTCTTTTTACAACAAGTTTACACTGTACTTAAAGTTGTGTTGATTAACATTAGAAAACAAACACATAGGCACGAACAAAACTATGTACAAAGCTTTGTCTTCCAACATGTAAATTGCAATGATATAAAGATAGATGAAATATAATTTAAGTAAAGAAATGCACATGAATATAAGGCTGTTAAGCTGAACAAATTACACAGGAGAAACTTGAACGAATCATATAATTTATTACTTTGTATGTGCAATAAAAATCTTTATTATGTCTGAAGCATTTATTCTCTATTTTGTTGCACTATTTATGAATGTCATTCCTATTTTTATCTCCAGTTATGTTATGTAATAGCAGACTTGGTGTGTAATTTACATTGTGTTATAGATTATATTTTTGAGAACATGTAAATGTTATTAGAAAGCTTAATGCAGTCGAGTTTTAATGATAGTGTCATCTATATCATTTTTTTTTCCTCAAAAGGCTCATTCACATATAATGCGGTAAACCGCAGTAAAACAACTTGTTGTGTAGACCAGTTGGTGTATACGCTCGCATAGAATAGGGCGTGCATGAAACCGAGGTAGGAATTGGGTTGCGTACGTGGCGTGTTATGTTATCCTTTCTTCACACTAGATTAAAGGTGTTATGAGGTTGAATTTATACAATCAAGCTACATAGGATGTTGTTGAGGTGATTGGTACAATGCCATGCATTTATTTTGCATCAGCGGTTTACTGTGTATTAAAGATAAACTTGAGTTCTGGTAAAAAAAAAGAAAATTAATTCTCACAGAATCAAATGAAACTTACACTGAATGTTCAGGATTACAAATAAATGTCATGTGCCAAAAAAATTTGGAAGAAAATGTATACTGGCTGAGTAATGAGCGTAGAAAGATAAGAAAATCAGGTAGTACTAGCCCCGACACCATTTGTGTAGTCCCATATACATCTTTCTGTGTACAGTGCTTGTTACTTTACCAAGACTTGGCCAAATTTGTTATGATTTTGATGACTCCAGAACCTTGCAGTGCACACCAATACTTACATGCTACATGATCAACTTTTTCTGATCCATTCCACACCTTTTCTTTCACAATGCAATCGCATTACCAGAACTCACCTTTATCTTTAAGCGCTTTATAAATGTAATTTATTATTATCATTATTATTACTGTGACATATGAGAATGAGGCTAAAATAGCAGCAATTTAGTTCAACTTTTATAGAGTCTTTTGGGGTATTTTTGAGTAATCAAATACCTTTTTATCATTTACAATCAAGAATTTGAACAATCAAGAATTTGAACAATCAAGAGAAAAGGTGGTAGAATTTTCAATGAAACATGTGTCCATGTACAGTTTAGCTTCCAATGACTTTCTTCTTGCCAAATTCACTACTTACAAAAAGAGAAGAGAAGGAGAGAGAGAGAGAGAGATAGAGGGAGAGAGAGAGAGAGGGGGAGAGAGAGAGAGAGGCTTTTTTTATTAGTGGTCCAATTAATTAATTTATTTCAAACTTCACATTCTGTTCAACTTATTTTTCTGCTTTCATACACATGAACTTATAAGGGTTGGATTGCCCTTTAATACATTTAGATGTGGTCAACAACATACGACAATACATCTTTGCAATCGGCATGTTACTTGCTTTGCAAATGGAGACCCTTAAATATTTCAATTCACAAGTACACAGTATACAGACTTTGCTCATATGTTTTTTTGTAATTTGTGAGTCTTCTGTAGTTACACAATTATCACCGCTGTTTTATTCTCTGCATGTATGTCAATTTCTATTTGTGTTTACCTATTTTAATTTCTGAAATGGTTATCCAGGGTGTATGTATTTTAGGTTATGCAGTGCTATCTTATGTAGGCTTAAATGTATGAATTCATCAGACTATTATCATATATATATATATATTTATATTCCACATACTAAGAAATTTGCTTTGATTGGTCAAAAGTAAATCGCGTGATGAAAGATAGTTCGCCCATCATTGATGGGAAAAGAAAAGTTTGTTACACTGTGTAGATAGTACTACTATCTTCAATGAAAGTGGGTTGCACTGTGTAGATAGTAGTAGCCGAGAAGCCTGTTTCACATCGGGGCAAAGCTAGTTTCCATGCAATCGAAACCGGGCTGACCAGATTAAACTTTTAAAAAAGCAGAAACACGAAGTTGCAAACAATCCAGAGACTCCTAATAAATTGCGTTACTGATTAATTAATTATATCATTACAAATCTTTATTCTCAGTTTTCTTATGTATAACTGATTTTCTTATAAAATTGAAGATATTTATGGCGTATATATTCAATACTGAATGAACGCCATTAAACAATTACCTACAACAACAACAACGATGGTAGTACTATCTACACAGTGCAACACACTTTCTTGTATACGTTGCATATACGTACGTACATACATATTACTACATGCACTATACATGTACGTATCGTACACCGTTTGCCTAACTATTAATTGATGATTTGTTGCTCTAAAATGACGGAAGAAGTGAAATGTTTCCGATGTGGAATATATACCAAATAATCACCTCTTGGTTTCAGGCGATGGCAAACTATCAAATTGGGTAATTATCAGGCCTGATATATACTTGTATATATATGTATATACATTTTTTGAAATTTAGTTTTGTGTATGTGTAGTTGTACATATCAATTTTAAAAGACAGTTTTGTACCAGTGATAATTGTGTACATGGTTTACATGTAGACTCCTCTGTCGGGATACTTTTTGTTTCTTCTTGATTCGTATTATCACATGTTACTAATTTTAACTCATCGTCATCATCGTCATCACTACTATCACCATTATCATCAGCATGATCACTACTATCACCATCAGCAGCAGCATTATTATATCCTCATTGTTATCATTATCATCTTCATATTTATCACAATTATGTTCTCAATCTTCATCATCATCATCAAAATAATGATCTTTATCCTCCTCCTCCTACTCATTCTCAACATCATCACTATCAATATCTGTATCATTAGCATCGTCATCATCATCATCCTCAACACCATTATCATTAGCATCAATAGCATAGAATCAAAACAATCATTGGCCACCACCACTAATAATATCCCACCACACAAGTCATTATCTATTTGATCTTTTATCTTTTTTAATTTTATCTTCATTTATTTTAGATTACTTTTATCATCACCACTTCTTACTCGAATATACATAAGTGTAATTTACCTTTCAAACTTTTTTCAATCATCACCTCACAAGGAAACGCATCTTTGTATTTGAATTCATGGCACATTTTGAGTTTTTTAATTTTTATATTGATGTACCACTCATTAAAAGCATATTGTGCAATTGTAAATGACAATCTTCCATTCACATCTGCCAAAATGCAGATTTTTTTTTTGTATCAACATGCAGGGGGTTCTTAAAACAATAAATTATTTGTAAATTTTCAAAAGCAAATAAGTTCTTTCTCTTTTGTATTTGTGTGTGTGTGTTTGTGCGTATTCAGGTCTTACTTTCCAAGTCTCCAAAATTCGTTTTCATTATTTCATGATTTAGAATTTAAATGGGTGACCTATCACTAAAAACATCTGTTGAAAGTTGAAGGAAAAAAAAGTTTGAAAACATCAGCAGCATCTAAATGACAATCTACTATCACATGTACAGTACATGTAATTTTAAAACACACAAAACAGATGTTTTTAACAAACATTTGCCCGGTTATTTAACATTTTGTACAGCATATCAATAATAAAAATATTCATAAACTTTGTCAACTTTCAATATCTAATAATACTAATTTTTTAAATAAAGATTCCTAAGATATTCAGGGGAAAAAAATTGTCAACAGGGGCATTGACTGTGATCGCATTTGAAGGGGGGGAGGAGGGAAGAATGGCATCCAAAATTCTTCAACAACCGAAACAAAAATTTGCTATCAAGGGAAAACAATTTCTCATATTTTTCAAAAGAAAAACATTGTTAGTTTAAACATATTTGTGGCTTACACCCAGTAAATTAGATCGATTGATTGATCTGTAATTGAAAAACAAGTCAGAAAAAATCTTGGAACCAGCGGGATTTGAACCTGCCATCTACTGCTTGCTGGGCAGCGACTCTACCACAAGGCCATCACTGGTCCATGGCACAGTCACGATGAACTAGAAATACAAATACCCAAGCTCTCCTGATTCATTCTGACTATATCGATCATTCAATCTTATTTACTGGGTGTAAGCCACAAATATGTTTAAACTATTAAAATTTCTCCCAGGAAGCATTACATTTATAAACTAGATGGAATTCAACTGCGCGCAGTCGAAAATGATGCCTCCGTCATAGAGCAATTTTACAAACCGAAACGGAAGAAATTTTTCAAATTCAAGTTCAATTGTAATCCATTAACATGTTCTCAGAATATCGTGATTACAAGCAATTTCTCATATACATATATGACCCTTTGATCTTTGACCTCATGACCCTAAAATCTACTCAGTTCATTGGCTCTGCAAGATTTCCTGAGTTAAATAGTAATCCATCTGTCAGTTCTAATGAGAATGCGTCCACAAGCTATTTTTGCATACATAATGAGCCCATGACCTTTGATCTTATGAACCATTCATTGGCTCTGCAAGATACATAAATGATCTAAGTTTGGCAGGAATCCATCAATCTGTTCTAATGATAATACGATCACAAGCTATTTTTGCATACATAAGTTGACCTCTATGACCTTTGACATACATGTACTCCAAAATCTAATCTGATCGTTTTCCTATGGTGATATATATACTATCCTTAAGTTTGAAGTTTAAAATCTCAAATGGTTCTTGAGATATCGCGATAACGAGCTGAAGACATGGAATTTCACAAGTTGACCTCTGTGACCCTTGACCTACGTGCTCCAAAATCTAAACAGATTGTCTTCCTATGGTGATACATACTATCATTAAGTTTGAAGTGAAAATTCTCCAGTGGTTCTTGAGATATATCGCGATAACGATCTCAATGTATGGAATTTCATAAGTTGACCTCTGTGACCCTTGACCTGTGACCTACGTGCTCCAAAATCTAATCAGATTGTCTTCCTATGGTGATACATACATGTACTATCATCAAGTTTGGAGTTTAAATCTCCAGTGGTTCTTGAGATATCATGATAACAATCTCAATGTATGGAATTTCATAAGTTGACCTCTGTGACCCTTGACCTTTGACCTACGTGCTCCAAAATCTAATCAGATTGTCTTCCTATGGTGATACACACTATCATTAAGTTTGAAGTTTAAATCTCCAGTGGTTCTTGAGATATGATATGGTGATACATACTATCATTAAGTTTGAAGTGAAAATTCTCCAGTGGTTCTTGAGATATCGCGATAACGATCTCAATGTATGGAATTTCATAAGTTGACCTCTGTGACCCTTGACCTTTGACCTACGTGCTCCAAAATCTAATCAGATTGTCTTCCTATGGTGATACACACTATCATTAAGTTTGAAGTTTAAATCTCCAGTGGTTCTTGAGATATTATGATAACAATCTCAATGTATGGAATTTCATAAGTTGACCTCTGTGACCCTTGACCTTTGACCTACGTGCTCCAAAATCTAATCAGATCGTCTTCCTATGGTGATACATACTATCCTTAAGTTTGAAGTTTTTACATCTCCAGTGGTTCTTGAGATATCATGATAACAATCTCAATAATGCTAAATATATTACTCATTGCGGATATAGTATCGAAAATAATATCGCTAGTGATATTCGTTTGTCTGCTACTGCAATACTTCGTCAGGTGATAAAAACTGTTGTAAGCAAGGGTCTTTTATACTTTATAGCGGCCCGTTGATTGGTCGAGTACCGTATGCGTCGGCCAATAGGCCGGGTGCATCAGCCGAACCAGCGGCCGAACCAGCGGCCTTGGTGATTGGTCGATCACCGTGTGCGTCGACCAATAGGCATTGGGCGTTATTGTTCCAATTATCGATCGAATTTTAAACCGCTTAACGGTCCTCCCGTAAAGTATAAAAGACCCTTGCTTACAACAGTTTTTATCACCTGACGAAGTATTGCAGTAGCATACGAAACGTCGTGATCTTTTAGATTCCTTATTGACCACATTGCGAGACAAACGAATATCACTAGCGATATTATTTTCGAAACAATCTCAATGTATGGAATTTCATAAGTTGACCTCTATGACCCTTGACCTTTGACCTACGTGCTCCAAAATGTAATCAGATTGTTTTCCTATAGTGATACACACTATCACTAAGTTTGAAGTTTAAATCTCCAGTGGTTCTTGAGATATCATGATAACAATCTCAATGTATGGAATTTCATAAGTTGACCTCTGTGACCCTTGACCTTTGACCTACGTACTCCAAAATCTAATCAGATCGTCTTCCTATGGTGATAAATACTATTCCCGAGTCTTAAGTTTAAATCTTAAATGGTTCTTGAGATATTGTGATAACGGTCAAACGGGACGGACGTACGGACGGACAACCCGAAAACATGATGCCTCCGGCACCACCTTCGGGGGCGGAGGCATAAAAACATTGTTGTCATCAATATTCATTTGCGAACTAGGGTCTCTAAGATTTACCAATTCGCCTACATGAAACTTTCAAAGGCGATTGTCATCCTCTGCCTGAATATTCCCACCCATCTACATCTAGCAATGCCCCTGCTTTCATTGCTGGAAGACCTGTATCCTGTTTAACAAAGAGTCTGATGATTAATTTTTAGTGCAAGTGATCCTTAAAAATAATCTTTTGTACAGCTAGAATGTTTAAAATCAACCGAACAAAAAAGATTACCCGGATTTCTATGGGCTAATTGATAAGGAGCCTGAATAAAATGAAGAATAACATCAAACAGGACGTACGGAACTAAAGTCCGACTCTGGTTCTGTGCATGCCCTATTCTATACAAGTGTGTAAGGATGCGTTTTAAATAAGGATGCGTTTTAAATAAGCAACGTCAATCTGGCGCTGCTCAGTGGCTGCCGGGCTCACGATCAATTGGGCAAAAAGAATTTCCATTTTAAAATAAAATTTGGAGTGGACTTTAAAAGATTATTATTATTATTATTACGACATGGAACTACCAACATAGTACATACAAAACAAATATTTATGTTGATTTGTTCACTTTAACATATTTCATTTGCTAATTGATCAAGACCTTTGACAATTTGCATGCGAAATAGTTTACATACGGTACATGCATATATGCATTACCGGTAATTGATTGACTGATCCTTTTGTGACAATCATTTCACATTTTGGGGTTTGGCTCAATAACTTTCGATTCCAGAGCCACAAAAAAAAATATGAGGGATGCATGAGTAGAGAGGGCAATCTTTTTGCAGACACTGCATCCATTTTTGTTCCATTACAATTTGGCGTTTTGATGCCAGGAATTGGAGAAAGAAAAATAAGCTTTAAAATCCTTCAATTGGCAATACGTTGAAAGAGTCAAAATCATTACTTTTCAATAAAATAAAAAACAAATTTGTTCAACTTTCCAACAACATTCCCACACATGTATACTGTTTGCAGAGCCATTATAGTTTATTTCAACAATGTGGCAAAAAAAAAAAAATATTATAGCTGCCTACTTGGAGAACAATAATATGATTGATTTAACCTTAAAAATATACCCTGTCCTAAAAGGGAAAAAACAACTGTACATTGTGAGATGTGAGGCGGTCTGGCAGTACCATCATTTGTACACTCTATCTTCGCCTACAAACTGACTCTGATGGACCTTGGTCCAAAACTGGGTCACATGTTTCGGCTGGTGAACAGTTATAGGTATAGAACAGTTTTGGAAACGCCCCCCTCTCAAAAAAATGAAATGAAAGCTTTTATTACCAATCATGTGAAAGAATATTTTCTGACTAATACGTGATGATAAAAAAAAAATTCTGGGAAACCGCCTACTAATTGATATATTTGGTAAATTATTATATCTATCCGGACTGGATAGATATCCTGTAGTCCCATACATGTATACATCTTTCTGTGTACAGTGCTTGTAACTTTACCAAGACTGGGCCAAATTTCTTATCATTTTGATGATTCCAGTACTTTCTGATCGATTCCACAACGTTTCTTTCACTATGCAATCGCATGACCAGAACTGGTCTATACCTTTAAATGTCACTACCCAGACATAAATAATCTTATCTGAATGATACATGTTTGTACAAACCCTATTACACACACATACATGGAGATGATAAATAATTTTAATGATAATGGTCTTCTAAAAGAGCTAGCAGTCGTAATATATACGAAAAGGTGACATACACATGTACAGGCAATGGCCATTAACACAAAGCTGTGCAAATGACTGTATGATCGATCAATGAATTGATGATACATAGTGATTAATAGCGAAATAGCAGTTAATTGCTAAGTTCGCTAACACATCTTTGTGTTATTGAGCTCAGGACTGTGCCTACGTTAATGCATGGATTTTGTGATAAAATCTAGAGCTCAATCATCTTCGTTGTTTCTCATTCTTTGTTTCACAGATGCACATGATCATTAATATTTGAATGGCCACTTGCTCAATTTTTGCAACTTTCTTAATCAGACCTTTTAATGGTTAAATGAATTTTCCCATCCAAGTTTTAAAGTGCAAAACTTGACCTTGATGAACTTGATGTTGGTAGACTATTAATTCGTCTTTGATTTGATGTATATCTTATATTTTATAGACAATTTGTATGAACATTTTGAATAATGAGTGTACACTTTCTTTTTTTGCTGAATACCGTATATATATATAATCAGAGATACTGCTAAGATAAGTCTGTATTACTGTGTATTACTATAATAATAATACATTCAAGAAAATAAAATAGCTAGAAAATGGTGACTTTTCTAAATTATCATTGGTTTGTTGTTTAGTGCATGTAAAAGATAATATAGTCAACATGTCTATAAAGGCCAACGACGGGACACACAGGAAAACTGGCCACCGCACACAGGTTGCCTTTCTAGACAGGTTCTACAAAGTTTCCTCCCAGAGGGAGACGATATAGGTGACCACCATAAACAAGTGGCCTTTACAGAGAGGTGATCACTAAGACAGGTTTGACTGTACATAAATCAATATGTCAATATTATTACTAGTCAAACGGCTTCTTCACATGTGACGCGGGAAACCACATGGCTTTTTTTCTTATCGTGTCCCGGTAAATGAAAGGCAGGTTGGAATAAAAATAAGTAGCTGCTCGCAATAAAGGTGCTACGCGTACTCCCCATCTTTGAGATACATAATAAGCCAGTTCACGGTTGCAGTCTGAGCATGAGCAGATAAAGGTCATTGCAAAACAAATTTTGAAATACACGGAGACGAAATACTGGATATGTGCTGATGAAAGCTATGTAATCATTATTCATTCATGAACAAGCAGTGCACTCCATGATACACAGGTGGAAGTATTCTTTGAAAAGGGGAAACAAAGGCTATTCATATAGCACCTCCATTGCTGTAGGAGTGATTATTTCAAAATGTACAAAGTGCGACCTCCTCATGTTTCGAAGATCTGTGGATATTCGGGGTCATTGCCGTAATGTGCTAACCGTGAACTGGTCTATTGTGAAGCCTTTCCCACTTACATCATTAATGTAGAATGCTGCCTTTCACTTCATCATATGTAAACAAGCCCTATCAGGGATTTCCAAGCCCTCAACAAATTATCCCCAAAATTTCAGACCAAAATACTATGCGGTTTTTCTCAATATAAGTGAAAATTGAACCACAGTTGCGGTATGGAGGTTAAACGCTATGAATTTTCCTGAATAATTTGGAGAACACAATCCGAGCAACACTCCCCTTCAGACAGGCTAACACAAGCACTTATCCTCGTGAGACCGTCGGCAAGCATCTGTCAAAACTTTCTTCCTGCGGATACCCAGACACTCGTCTATGAGATCATATCCGGTTTCAATGGCAGTTCCGCACAACAGTTGAGTCGTTACCGCTGCTGATTGCTTAGCCAGTTCCGTCTTTGACAAAACGCAGAGGTGAATCACAATACTTTCAGGCCCTTGCCATCGTTGTACCTGACCAATCGTACTCTGGTTTGTCATTTAAAGACACGGTTCGACTGCTGTGCAATCGCTTGAAATACATGTATGACTTCGGTAAAACATGCACGGGCCTGCAATTGTGTGGTCAAAATTTTTCTCCTTCCACCTATCTGGACTCTGGAGTCGCCATGACAACATGATGGCCTCGCTACCTCTTGGTTGTGCCTAGACTTGCGGCCGGCCGAGAACTGTCTTTGGACCTGCAAATTGAATTACATGAGGGAAAGATATATCATCCAACATAACAAAAGGCAAAAAGAGAGCGAGAGACGAAGAGAAGAGGAAGAGAAAGTGGAAAGAAAGGAAGTGAGCAAGAGAGATGGTCATATGATCAGACAGAGAATGCTCCACAGCGAGAAAAAAACAATTTGAAAAAAAATATTATATGAGACATAAAATACAAAGATGCATCATCCACTTGTAGTTTGATTTTGATTTGATTTTCTTCTGCATTCATGTAAGTTTACATTGTACAGTAACTGACACAAAAGGAAAAAAAAAAGAGAGAGAAGCAGGAGAAAAAAGAGGAAAGAGAGGAAGTGAGTAAGAGAGATGATAAAAAGATCAGAGAGGGGGAGGGCATGAGAGGGGGGAGGAGGAGGAGGAGGAGGAGGAGGAGGAGGAGGAGAAGGAGGAGAGAGAGAGAGAGAGATAGAGAGGAAGAGAGGAAGGGAGAGAGAGAAAGAGAGAGAGAAATACCTACCTAGGAGCCGGTTCAGAGAAGTCAGTTTCGGCTGATCCAAGGATCCTCAATCTAGCTTGCTTGTACTCTTCTTCTCTCTCCGCTAAAGTCTTTTGCTTGGTCTTCAAGAGAAATCAATTTGGAACAAAGTTGTGTTTCAAATATAAACTTCAACAAAATCCCTATAATTCCTTCCATGAACCATGTCAAAAAAAATATCATTAGTAGAATTCATGTAGAGAATTGCGGTAATCCTTCAAAACACTAGACATGTTTTGTTTATGCTCCATTCTGGTTTGGTATTAAAACAAAGTGTGATTTCAAAGGCTAAATGAATATTCACTTCTTCAGAATGGACCATGTCAAAACATTAATTTATTAAATATTAATCTTTTTTTCTTTAGAAAAAAACACTGTTTTAAATGTATTATATATGTATATTCTCTTCTCCAGAATGGACTATGTCAAAAATGTTAAATTTATTGAATGTAAATATTTTTTCTTCAGAATGGCATATGAAATCTATTGCATATTACAAAATGCGTAGGTGCCAGATAGAATTTATGAGTGGGACTGAAAATCATCCACAATGAGCTATTGTGTACCCTACAAAAGCCTAAAATATGGCATGAAAAAATTGGAAGGGCCAGCATTCACGCTTTGCCTGATAATGTGACATGTGCTTTATAAGAGGTGTCATAGTCTAGTGGTTTAATCACTTGACTTGAAATGCAAAGGTCATGGGTTCGACACATCACTATCCTTGAGCAATTCATTTATCTACATTGCTCCTCTCCACCCAAGTTTTAAATGGGTACCTGGTAGGATGCGAACATCAATGGGTGGTATTCTCATAAGTTAAGCCGGGACTAAGTCCAGACTAAACAAGGATTTTAGTTCACACTTCTATGTAATGCTAGGTTTCATCTTCCTCCTTCAATATTCATGACAAAGATAATCTACCAAAGACTTTATCGAAATTCAGTTCATACTCATATTATCTTTTTCTTCCCATTTCATTGCAAAATTAATTTTTTGGACACTTTTCACTTCAGGATTTAAATAATCTGTACAGAAAAGTGTGGAGTAAGTTAAACCAGAAATCGGAATACCACCCATTGTGGTTGGATTAGCATGTGCACGCCCATCAAAAGGTGACTAGCTGGAATACTCACCAGGGAATGGAGAAATGTAATTGAATCCAGTGACAGGGTTAATAATGATACTGTGAATGCTTTGGCCATTTAAAGGTACTATGTCCCATTTGCAGGCCAAAAAAATGAAAAGGTTAAATTCAAACAGCATTTGAAAGAAAATACTAATTTAACAAAAGGGCTTGAAAATGGCTTTTAGTGGGAAAATAACGACAATTCAATGTTGAATCGACTCAAGTGATTACAATCACCTAAGTAATAGTCTTGATTTTCAGACCCTTTTACTGAATGGTTGTACGGTTTCCTTGCATAATTTGAGTACTAGGACACTGCTATTGTGTAACTTTCACAGATAGGACATAAATGACATATTCATAATTCCTGCAAAGTTGTATAGAATTTGATGTTGGCTGCACAAGGGAAATAGAATCTTGAATCTTGAATGCGCTTTATAAGTAACAGGTATTATCATTTATCAAAATCACTATTATCATTACAATGTGGGAGAAAGTCATAAATGAAGTGTCTTACCTTGTTGACATCCTTGTTCTCTGTGGCATTCTGATCTCCTCCGGCCTCTGTTGGTCGCTTGAGGATTCTAAGCTGGGGCTGGTAGGATGTCCTTTGGGTGTCTTCCTGGAGTAGGACCACAGCAGGTGTAGCATCCTTCTTTCTACACCAATATAAAACACCAATTATAATAACATGTAGTTTTTAAGCTTCTACCAATCTTAAATTTGTTATGCAATAATAATGTTTATATGGCACTTGATGCATTGGCGATAGAGATTGCTTTAGAGATACCCTGGTCATATTAAGATGTTAAAGAAAAAGAAAAAGAAGGAGAAGGAGAATGAGAAGAACAAAAACAATGAACAAGAAAGAAAAAAAAAAGAAGAAAAGAAAAACAACAAGAAAAAGAAGAAGAGAGAAGGAAGAGGAACACAAGGAGAAAAAGAGGAGATGTTAAAGTAGAGGAAATAGAAGAAGAAGAAAAGAGAAGTAGAAGAAGAAAAAGAAGAAGAACAAAGAACAAGAACAACAAAAAGAAGAAAAGAAGAAGAACAACAAGAAGAAGAAAGAGAAGGTGGAGAAGGAGAAGAACAAGAAGAAAAAGAAAAAGAAGAAAAAGAAAAAGAAAAAGAAGAAGAAGAAGGAAAAGAAGAAGAAGAAGAAGAAGAAGAAGAAGAATGAGAAGAAGAACAAGAAATAAAGAACAAGAACAAAAAGACAAAAAGAAGAAGAACAAGAAGAAGACGAAGAAAGAGAAGGTGGAGAAGTTCTAACAAGAAGAGAGAAGAAAGAGGAACACAAGGAGAAAAAGAGGAGATGTTAAAGAAGAAATAGAACAAGAAAAAACCAACAAGAAGAACAAACAGAAGAACAACGAGAAGAAGAAGGTTGAAAAGGAGGAGAAGAACAAGAAGAGAGAAGAAGAGGAACACAAGGAGAAAGAGGAACACAAGGAGAAAGAGAGGAGAACATGGAGAAAGAGAGGAGAACATGGAGAAAGAGAGGAGAACATGGAGAAAGAGAGAAGAAAATGGAGAAGAAAAAGAAGAAGAGTAAGTGAAGGAGGGGGAAATGGATTGATAATACTGTTCTTAGGCTCTATCTATTTTAACAAAGATTAGATGGGGAAACTCATGACCCACTTTCCCTTTTAATACTCAATATTTAAACTTTTATAGGAACTTACTCTTGAGTAGCCCGATCACGCTGCTTCTGTGCCTCCTTTAATTTCTTTTCGAGAACCTACAATTACAAAAAATGAGAGAAAAAAGGAAAAATGTAATTTACTAGTCCCATATGCATGCATTGCAGCTTCTTCTTCTTCTTCTTCTTCAGGTGCAGTACAGGCCACCGTCGGGTGTATTGTCGTACTGTTGAGGTGCAGTGCAGATGTGTGTAGTTGTACAATGTCTGACAAAAGGTACAGTTAACTGAGTGCAAGTAAAAACAACTACCACGTTTAATAGCGGAGTTGGGTTTTTTGTACCTCTTGCTTAAAGTTGTTAACAGAGGTACAATGAACGGTGTTCTGAGGGAGGGAGTTTCAGAGTCTTATAGCATCCGGGAAGAAGCTCCTCTGGTAGACCAGCGTTCGGGCAAAAGGAACTACAATCTTCTTGGAATGTCCTCTGTGCAGGGATGTACTGAAGATGGAGTGAGAAAAGTGTGTGGGATGTCTATCAGCAAGCTGGTGATGCGATAGATCATCACCACCTTAGCCTGTGGCAGTGCCCTGCATTCATGTAATGATGACCACTTGAGCTGGTACAGCATAGCTGCTACGCTGCTTGTCCTGCGCTGTTTATTGAAGATGATGCCTACATAGCACGGATGAACCATTTCAAGCTTCTTGATGTTTGCTTGCGTGTGAGGGTCCCTTATGATGCTGGCATACTCCATGATTGGTTGAAGGAGAGTATTGTAGCACAGTTCTTTAACCTTTCTAGGACATGGTTGGATATCCTTTGAAGAAACTAGAAAGGCACGGGTGGAGTTGGCCTTTTTGGTGACAGTGTTGATGTATTGGTTTCAGCTGAGGTTCTTCTGCAAGTCAACACCTACATGTAGATACTTTGCTGTATTTATGTCATCTATGGTCTGTCCGTGGATGGAGTAGGATTTGATGTTGGGTTTGCGTTTATTGGTGTCTTGGAGAATCTGACATTTCTGTGGGTTGGATTCCATCAGCCAATCAAGCTCCTGGCATTGGAGCGAGTAAAGATCCTCATGGAAACGTAGGGCATCTTCCTCTGTCTTGATGTTGCTGTATAGCATACAATCATCACCGAATTAGCCGCAACACTTTCGCGCATAGTGGCAATTTTTCATGGGGCTATGCCCCAGCCCCCCCACCCCCCCCCCCCCCCCCCACTCAGTGTTTATTTAGGGTACGCGTATACATGTTCCCTCCTTTTGAAAACACCCCCCTAAGTCCGGTGTGTAAAGTCAATAAGGGCCGGATTTTTGTGTACTACGAGCCGGACTTTGGTGCATGAAAACCGCTGCACAATTACAAGTGCATACCAATGGCGGGTTGCGGGCGGGCGCGCGCCTGTGTGAAGTTATCTACCGTAATTACAGTAGATAACTTCACAAGTACACAGGAGCGCGCCCGCCCACAACCCACCATCGGTATGCACTTTGTATTGTGCAGCGGTTTGCCGTGAAACCTGTGAAAAAGTGTATACTAATATCATATATCAAATATTCCTAAAATAACAAGAAAATTGACACGAAACAGGTAATAAACTTTATTTGGACATTTAATGAATATTTACTTCATTTTTGGTATGTTTTAGTAGGGTATCTCCAGGCCAGAGTTACGGGTCAAATTTTGGATAGGTTTCTGAACAAGCGCCCATATCAACGTTTATCCGAAAAATACTCCAAAAATAACAAAAAAATTGACACGAAACAGGTAATAATAATAAAAAAACATCACAACTTTTAACTCATGATCTTTATTTGGACATTTATATTACTTCATTTTGGGTATGTTTTAGTGGCCACTAGTGTAGTTCCGTATCCATTTTTTTTAGCAGTTTAATATCCATTCTTAGCAAATTAATTTTAGCCCAATTTTTTACTAATTTTAATAATAATCATATAGATCTAGGTAGTGCTGTAAGTCAGACGCTATGTTCGTGTTCGGTTCGGTTCGGCAGAGTTCGGCAATTTTTCACCCGAACTTGGTTCGGTTCGGGGTTCGGTAATATAATAGCAAGCAGCGTTATAGCCACAGCGGTCGGCACTGGGCGGGCCGGGCTGCCTGCCGGGCCCGACCAGCATGGAAGACGTCTGCACACTGCTTTCGACCAGCACGAATTTCACATTAAAAAAATGGTCTAAACGTAATTATTTGTGAAGAAAAATACTACTTACATTTGTATTTCCATCTTGAATCGTGTTTCATTTTTCGATTTTAAAAGAATCATGTTTTCAATTTGTCAATAAATGATATTTTAAAAGATTTTCTGAGACGGTTGTTGTCTAATGTTAGAGTCATGAAAGCTGCCATCTTGAACAAAGATTCAGGCTCGTCAATAAAAGTTTTTTTATAATTGTTTATTTTCAATAGTAAAAAAAAATATAAAATCCCATTTTTTCGTGAATAAATAAATACCATACTATATTCTATAATATATATTTATTTTATTATTTATATCGTAAAATTTGTCTGATATTGTTACAATTAAAATATTATTTTTTTGTTGAATGGGTTTGAGCTGAGTGAACTTGTTTTGATCACACACATGTATTCTTGTTTATGGCTTGCGATCGGGACGTAGCGTGGTCAGGATTTGGGATTTAAATGGCGCCAGTGAAGTCGCGCCCACCACTGGATAGGCATAAATCACAAAGGCGGAAAATGGGAAAAAAGTAATTATAAAATGAGCAATCATGACATGAAAATTAGGTACAAAATGACAAATTTATTAGCTTGCAAAAACGTTTACATTTTTTTGCCGAACATCCTAACGAGGCCTTTGAGTTCGGTTCGGTTCGGTTCGGAAGTGCCATGTTCGGCGAACTTCCGTTCGGTTCGGCGGTTCGGCTACAGCACTAGATCTAGGCATATTGCATTTTCCACCTTCGTTTAGGGCTTCGATGTCGACATTGTCGCTCACTACCGTCTCTACGCTGTTGTCCTGCACCTCAAACTGAAGCTATCAGTCCAAAATTATGCAGACTTCTCGTATGCGCGATACCATAAACCATACGAGAAGTCTGCATAATTTTGTACTGATAGCTTGGAAAAGGATTGAGAGGTAGTGAGGTTGTGAGGTTGTATCTTTCTGTGGCTGTGAAAAATCCATTTTTTAATCTCTATAATCCTACAGGAATTGTCTTTTTGTAAATGTTATCTTATTTACACTCAATTAGACATGACTGTTGATTTTTTGGAGGGATATTTTTCTGCATTCTAAGGGATATTTTGATGTGCATTTTTCTGAATCACTCTGCATCTATATTGAATGTTTGCTCTGGTCCCACATACTGGATTCTAGGCTAGATCCTAGTTGGACATCACTCTGGCAGTAGCTAAGTTGTGTAGTTCTGCAAGTGTAGTTCTGCAAGTATAATTATCTTTTCATGAATGCTTTTACAATGAGTAACTTGCTTGACATGTGATTCATTTTCATTTTCATCGTCATAACTTTGTTGGTGTTTTTGAGCCTTGAGAATTCTTACGCATGTCTAGTGATCTACCCTACATCATACTGTACATCTGGTGAAGTGTCATAAGATCCCTCGTACATGTACAAACTGGATTGAAGCTGTCTGCTATTAAAGTCTCTGCAGCCCTGCAAGTATTAACTTATCCGGCAGCACATTTCAAATGGCTAGCAGCAACGCAAGCCCCCAGCCTTCTTCACAGCTTAGTAAAAAATCATTGAAGCCTGGCACCACACGGGCAATTGATGGAAAGGTCACAAGGTCGCTCAGTCAAAACTCCAAGCAGCAAGTTAAAGGAAATCTGTCACTAGACACAAGTCTGAACAGTAGTCAATCCTCAAGTATTTTCTCCAGTCATCCTAGCATGGGCAGTCAAGGTGGACAGAGCTCTACAGTAAAAAATTTGAGCAGGGCCAACAACAGTAGACCTTCGGTGACGTTGGGCAAAAGAGGAAAGAAAAAGCAGGAAGCAGAGAATGACAAACCAACCGGTACACATATACCACAGACTGACAGCAACGACCTGTGTTGTGATGGTTGTCATGGCACTCGCACAAAGTCTTTAGTCCAGTGTGAATTATGTAAGAATTGGCTATGCCCACGATGTGCAAATCTTGAAGCTAAAGTTATCAAGGACATAGGCAAATGGAGTACTATTCATTTCTTCTGCATGACATGTGATTTAGAAGCGAAACTGAAATTGCACACACCATATACTTCAATAAAGTCTGATGAAATTACTGTACCTCCCTCTCCGAACCAAGCTAATCATGTCACGGGCCCAGAGACCGATCAATTCAAACCTGTGATGGACATGATGCAAAGGATTGAGACTAAAATAATGAAGCTTGAGAATGATAATGAGCAGCTGAAGGCAGATTTGCACCATCTTTCATACAGATCACCTCTCCCTGTCCCTGAGAACGCATGCCCTCGCACGTGGGGACCAGTTGCTAACATCCCTGCTCATCAGAAAACAGATAATTCACCACAGGATGCTATCCCAGATGCAATTCCAATCCTGGAAGAGTACAGAGACCAAGACAGAAGGAAGAACAACATTATCTTGCACAATGTAGAGGAAAGTAAATCAGAGACAAAAAATAAGCGACAAGACGATGATCAACAATTTGTTCTGAAAATTCTCACCGTTCTTCAGTTCAAGAATATTAACATTGTGAAAACAACCAGACTTGGTTACAAGCAGCGAGACAATAGCATCCCTAGGGTTCTCCTAGTTCAGCTGGCTGTCCCAAGAGATGAGATTCTCTTCAAAGCCAAGATGCTGAGACACCATGGAGTCTACAACAAGATATTTATTGACCCAGACCGGACACCTGATGAAAGAAAGACACACAAACTTCTACGGGATGAGTTGAAAAAGAGAAGGGCTGATGGCGAGAAATGTATAATCCGTGGTGGTAGAATTGTACATGTGAGAGACACCAATTACCACTCCAGCTATTCATCACCTAACTCATCAGGCTCAGCTAGCTCTCAAGCAAAGCAACCTGCTGCAATCGAAGTTGTAGACATCTCAAGTGATGAAGAGGTACACTTGAAAACAACACCACCCACCACAGTCAGAGAGAAAGGAGAGAAAGAAGAGCATGTTAGTTTCCCACAATTACATGACAACAAGCAGAATGTTGAAAGCCAAAAATCAGGTATGCTCAGGATTTTGAAGCGGAAGGAAGGATATAGTTTTGCAGTGCAGTCAGATGTGCCGAAGATGGACCATGCTATACCTGCAAATGTAACAGACCATGCAAACTTGAATGAAGCTGAATTTCACACCATGGGTGCAGCACTCCTGGATAATGGACCACGTCCCATAGCTGCAGCTACCAACTACGCCAGTATTCCTATGACAGGGAAGCAGAAAGATCAGGCACCACTAAGCAGGCCTCGTACATGTAGCCGAAACCATGAAAGGGAAGCCCATCCTGATCTGAAGTCACAGCAGTCCACAGAGGATAACAGCTCTAAGGAACTGTGACTAAACCCTTCAACAGTTTACAGTAGCAGTGAAGACTTTAGTAGTAGAAATGAAGCTGAGGCTAGTGATGATATGAGTAGTTTTTATGAACGTAACAGAAGCGATGTAACATTGTCATATCTGGAGAGAAGTGATGAACTCACTGCAGATGAGGATGAAAGAGGTACTTGTCATGAGAGTAGTTATGCATTCGAAAACAGCAGAAGGGATGCCGATATAGCACTGATTTATCAGGAGAGTGACAATGAACTCTCTGTAGACGAAATAGAGGGAAGCGAGGATGAAAGTACTACTACTACCAGTAGTAGTAGTGACAGTGAATGCTCACCTGTATCTACAACTACAACTGTGGATGGAGGATCATGGGATGTGAACGATGGTGACATATCCAGGCTACAACAAACAAACTCACAATTCCAGAAGAGTGGCAAATTGAAGGTGTTTTACACAAATTGTGATTCCCTTTTGAATAAACGGAATGAACTGCTACTGATACTTGAAGTGCACAGAGTGGGCTTGGTCTTCCTGACTGAGGTCTGCCCCAAAAATGTTAAGAACCCAGTACGTGAACAGGATTTTTTCCTGGATGGATATGATATTCACTCAAATGTTGCAGATGGAAAGAGGGGTGTTGCAATTTACGTATCACATGAAATTTGCCATCTTGTACAGGACTGTGACATTCAAACAAACTTTGATGAGTCTGTGTGGATCACACTGAAACTTACTGGTTCCAAGAAACTACTCGCTGGATGCATATACAGAAGTCCTTCTGTCAACAACCACCTTCAGCTACGCAATCTGATGCTTGAGGTTTCTAATATGAACCCAACCCATCTTCTGATTACCGGGGACTTCAATTATCCTCACATTGATTGGGGGTCCTATGCTGGAAGAAGTGAGGTAGATCAAGAGTTCATGGAAACTGTAGCCGACTGCTTCCTATATCAACATGTCAGTTTTCCCACTAGACAAAGGGAAGGTCAGAGAGACAGCACCCTGGATTTGGTGTTTTCAGATAATGAGTTCTTGATTGATGAAATTGCTTCGTTGCCCCCACTGGGGCTGAGTGACCACCTTGGGCTCTGTTTCACTATCACCTTATCGGCTCCAGAAGCAGACAGACGACCTCCAAAGTTTCAATACAACATTGGGCGATATGATGACATTTGTGAGGAGCTTGAGGAAGTCAAGTGGGAAGAGACTATGAAGGATATGAATACTGAACAGGCCTGGTCGTTCTTTCACACAACATTGACAGAAAAGATGATGAAATGTATCCCGCGTTCTGCTTCACGCCGAAGAAAGAAAAAGCACTGTTGGATGAACAAACAAGCGCTCAAAATGCAAGCACAGAAGCATCGTGCTTGGCGACAAGCTCAAACTACCAAGCACCCGACTGACATATCAAGAGCTAGAAGACTGGCAAAGACACTCCAATGTTTCACAAAAGAGCTGCGCATTAACTTTGAGAGGGATCTTGCAAAGAATGTTAAGAAAAATCCAAAAGCATTCTGGAGATATGCCAAAGATAGTCTGAAAACAAGAAGTGGGTTACCTGACCTCAGAAAGACAGATGGAACCTTTGCTACATCAGATGAAGAGAAAGCGGATATCTTGAACGCTTTCTTTGAGACAACCTTCACTGACGAGGACACTTCTGCTATACCAGTTCTGGAGTCTAGGCAACCTCCTGAATGCTTATCAGCACTTGACATTACTGCAGATGATGTACATCACAAACTTAGTGTGCTTTCCAAGTTCAAAAGTGCTGGACCGGATGGTATCCATCCCTGTGTTTTACATGAGACTGCAGCATCAGTGTGTATTCCATTGGCCATCATCTTTACCAAGTCATTTCAAGAAGGCAGGCTTCCCTCAGCATGGAAAATAAGCCACGTTGTTCCTGTGCACAAGAAGGGGAGCAAGTTGGATGCTAACAACTACCGCCCAATAAGCCTGACATCAGTCCCGTGTAAGATCATGGAATCTCTCATCAGAGATAAGGTGGTCGAACATCTGATGTCCCATAATCTCATCAGTGATTCTCAGCATGGTTTTGTTCCAGGTAGATCATGTGTTACACAACTGCTCCACACTCTTGAAGAATGGACTGCCTTGCTAGATCAAGGAGATAAGGTTGATGTTGTCTACTTAGACTTTCAAAAGGCATTTGACAGCGTGCCCCACCAACGGCTGTTGTCAAAACTTGATGCTTACAAGATGCTTACAAGATCCAAGGGAACTTCAAAACATGGATTGCTGATTTCCTTCATGGCCGAACACAGAGGGTGGTGGTAAATAATGCCAGATCTCAGTGGTGCAACGTGAAGAGTGGGGTGCCCCAGGGCAGCGTACTCGGCCCAACACTGTTTGTTCTCTACATCAATGATCTCCCTGAGGTGTTGGACTCCACTGTAAGAATTTACGCAGATGACACCAAGGCTTTCTCATGCGTCTCTACTCCTGACCAGCGCAAACTTTTCCAAGCAGACCTGTGCTCATTGACAGACTGGTCCTCAAAGTGGCAACTCCAGTTTAACGCAAGAAAATGCTGTGTTTTACATCTTGGATCTGGAGACTGTCAGGAGCGCTACACAATCGGGAGTTCAGCCTTGAGTACAGTTGGAGAGGCAAGGGATCTAGGGGTACTTGTTGATGACAAACTGAAGTTCCACAGCCATGTGTCGTATGCCATCAACAAGGCCAACAGGGTCCTGATCAGCATCAGACGTGCCTTTCAGTGTCATGACACATCCACCATTCCCAAGCTGTTTAAGGGACTAGTGCGCCCCCTCCTTGAGTACGGAAATGTAATCTGGTCGCCAAGGTACATTTCAGACGCAAAAGCTGTGGAGAGAGTACAGAAGAGAGCAACAAAGATGATCTCCACAATGAAACACCTACCTTACATAGAGAGACTTAAATGCCTGAACTTGCCATCACTTGAGTACAGGAGAAGGAGAGGAGACATGATTCAGGTGTACAAGATCATTTATGAGCATGACAGACTCAACCCTGACCACTTCTTCCAATTAGCAGACACACATACAAGAGGGCATAGTCTCAAGCTTGCAAAGCCGAGGTGTAGGACAAATGTAAGGAAGAACACATTTAGTCACAGAGTGATTGACGACTGGAACTCTCTGCCTGAAGTAGTAGTTCAGGCTCCCACCATAGACACCTTCAAATCCAGGCTTGATCGTTGCTGGAAGGAACAGTGTCATATCTCTCAATACTCAAACTGATTTCTTTAATTTCTTTGCTCCTGGGACATTGTACATGTACATGGTACATTGTCCAGTCAAGATGCAACCTCTTGCCCCTCTGCCTCCCTTAAAGAGAATTATTATTAAAGAGAATGAGTACAAGAAGATAGACCAAGAAGATAGACCAAGAAGATAGACCTGGAAGCTCGACTGCTGTCTCAGCATTCTTCCAGTATTTGCGGTAAAGGTAAAGGTAGGTATGGCTGTGTGACCAAAGTTCGCGCGTGACCAAAGTTCGCTTTCTCAAAAAATCGGTAAGATTTCGAAAATCTGATATCACCAATGGAAAGAGGATCATAAAATTACCCAGAAACGAAATTTTCTTTGGAATTGGGTGCGAAATTGTGAAAATATTGACAAAAGATCGGCACATTTTGCAGTTATTTGCGTCCGTTCCGAAAAATTACCAACTTACCGATAAGGGTCTGGAAATCTTCATTTTGAGAGCAGATATCCTCAAAATTGTAAGTAATAAGTGGTACCGTCTGGTTGTATGATATTTTGCCTTGCAAATTATGAAATTACCTTATTTTTGATGGATCGTATTTTTGTATAAATCAGCTGTAAACCCCCGTGCGTGAACTTAGGTCTCGTTGTTTTTATGACTTTTTTAGATGCAGCGCGCATGCACGATCGGACATCGAATTTTTAGATCGCGATATCTCCGAAATCCTTCGACGATAAATGTTGTAGTTGAACCAATTGGTAGTAAAATACTTTGCCGTCCATTTGGTAGTAATTAAAATAAATAAATTTGTGTAGAATATGAGAAAACATGGATCGAATATCACATTTTCTAATTTGTTCTAAAATCTGCGCGAACTTTGGTCACCCCTTCATATAGCTTCAGTTTGAGGTGCAGGACTACAGCGTAGAGACGGTACTGAGCGACGACGTCGACATCGAAGCCCTAAACGAAGGTTTCCTGATGTCGGATCACTCGGATGTGATCCAAATTCAGGTGGAAAATGCAATATGATTATGATTAAAATTAGTTAAAAATTGGGCTAAAATTCCTTTGCTAAGAATGAATTTTTAAACTGCAAAAAAAAAAGGATACCGAACTACACTAGCGCCGTTTTAGTTGGGTATGTTTTAGTAGGGTATCTCCACGCCGGAGTTACGGGTCAAATTTTGGATAGGTTTCTGAACAAGAGCCAGGTAAGGTTAGGTGTTTTTTTAAAGACGCGGCCTGCGCCTGGGCATGGCATGAGCGCTAGGCCAGGCCTAAGTACTGCTGCATAGCTGCATGCATAATCTGAGTGATATTTATGCAGCTGCAGTGCACTCCAGCAAAGCATGCCATGCTTATAGTAAAACTCAGTAAAAACATTCGAATTGACTTTTGTCAACTTACTCCACTGTCTGCCATATCTTCCCAGCTGTCCCATACTTCTTCCGATTCATCCATTTTCGCAAAAACAATGCCTTTTCTTCAATTTTCAAAAAAAGAAAGAATAGAGTCTACGCGACAACGTAGTCAACAAATAGTCTTGACTCAGACTCAGAGTACCGTACATGTCTCGGCTAATTTTCTTAATCTTCTTCACCGCATGTACCTTTTCCAAATACAACTTCATTCTAGTTCATTTTTATGTAGATTCTAGGCTATATGCTGTTATAACTAAAAGTCATATAACATGGTTTTATTTACTCTACTATTTTATCTATTCAGTGAAACAGATGTTAGCCTATTATTCAAAACAGCAGGAGTTGAGACTATAAATGTCCGCCTCTCTGTTTCCGGCTCCCCCCCCCCCTCCCCCCCCCCCCCCCCCCTCATCCTCCTCCTTCATTTACGTTAACGTTGCCTTGCATACACAACGGGCAATTTCCGGGTTCGCTGTCAAATTAAGTTTCACAATCTCAACCGTGAACTGAATGGGCCAAAGAATCTCTGGCTTAAAGCTTAGACCGTCAAAGTCTAAAGTGAGTAGATATGTGTATTTTACCATCTGTTCAGAATACCAAAGAAATATTTTTCCAAGTAAACTCAGTCTCAGCTCAGCTCAGCTCAGCGAGCTAACTCACCGGAGCTCCGTTGCGAATTAAGCCGGGCCGCCGGGGGCGGGGTCGGGGATTGGGAGCTCTCGTACTCGTCTCGGTGGAGCTCTAGAAATAGAATCTAGCTCTATTGTTAGGGAGGCCAATACCAAAATCTAACTTTTTAATTTCTCATTTATTTATAATAAAACAAGGTTTAAAAGAAAGTAGACCTGCCGTTTCTTTAACTAAGACAACTCACCTAGCTATCTGCGGACTCCAGGCAGAAGTTTCATAAAAAAGATATCCAGCTCCAAAGTTTTAGTTTGGGGTTCCTTCTACGCGACGGCTACGCCTATCCGTCCGTAAGAGACTTGAAACAATCATATTTCATGTTGCAAAATTATGTTCATAATTAGACAGGCCCGAGGGGATGGGTGTGTCATTGCCCCGACAAAGTTCACAATTAAGTTTAAAACGTTGCGCGAAAGTACATTCACTCGTCAGCGTGGGGTACACACGCTCGTTTCTTTCTTTTTGATAGGGTTTTCAGATGTTCATTACAGTCTTTATTTATTCTCCAGACTCCAATTAGAAAAATACAAACATTAAGCGATCAACAAATTTACAAAGCATTTTAAAGAGTGAAATACTATATTGTTTCTAATATAAAGCTCTTAACCAGTTTCAATATAACTGCTTACACTACAGTATTATTACCCCGGTCACTGGATTCTGTTCGGATTCTGCGCATTACAGTGCACACTCTCCACTCCCTTGGGGAGAATTAAATTCCAACCAGTCGCCCATTTACAGGGGCGCACAAGGTACCCAACCGGGTACATATTTAGCACCTAGACGGAGAGGAGCAATGTAGATGGAATGCCATGCGCAAGGACATAAGTACCATGCTGGGGATTGAACCCACGACTATTGCATTCCCTGTCGATTGATTAAACCGCTTGACCAAGAAACCTTTTTTTACATTGTACGAATTCATACAAAATGAGAACCATGGATCTAATGACAACCTATTCGGTAATTCCCAAGCACTTTGTGAGTGATATTTGATAGGTGATTTGATAGCAAGAATCAATGACAATTATTTCCATGTTTCTCTTCGTTTGAACTTTTCATAGAATATGGAGCCAGAGACCAAGGAACCTGGGTGTAGAGGAAGAACAGGTGAATGTTCAGAGCCTGATATAGACACCCAAGGGATCAATCTAGATATGGAAAGGCCCCTTGGTGATTGTGTCTTTGAAGACCTTCCTTTCGAGCTGATCCAACGCAACTTGACCTTCGTACCCGATCGCGACCTCAAAGAATGCATTTGCGTCTGCAAGACGTGGCAAGAAGCGGTGACCGAGCAGTCCTTTTGGAGGCAGAAATGTGAGAGAGGAGGCCAATATGTCGAAAAATACATGGCGCCGTACTTCCCGACAGACTGGAAAGAATTCTACTTCAAGTCGCCCTTTGCGAGAAACCTCATTAAGAACAGCAGTGGTCAGGGTAAGATACTATAACAGTTTTATTTTGCAAGATTTACTCTTTACTTTATTGATGGTTTAGTTGTTTTGCTTTTGATACTCTAAGATTGACATCCCTTTTGCATCTCATTGACATTTCAGCCGTTGACCTCCATTACCCTCTCCACCTTCACACATCACTCTCATCAAGAAGTTTTAAGAGATGGAGTCCTATCTAGCCCATTCCCTTTGTACCATCTTTGATGCCGCCAGGAGAAAATATGTCAGCCATGTGCTTAACTGGATCTCTCTAGCATATACGTAGACAAAAGATTCCTGCCTAGCTGCAAACTAACGGACCACTTTCAAAGGGAAATATGCTTTTGTAATGATAATTACTTTCCGCTACCACTCATCTGATAATACGAACAGTACACAGTGCTTACCTTTACAGGAGGCAAGCGAAAGGAAATGGAGCAAAGTTTCCTGAAATATTAATCAAAATTACTTGACTGGGCATGTGTGGGCACTAATCTGGCATATAACATCATAAAGAACTGTACATGAACAAATTCACTTTTGATTTTCGTGAGCCGCAAGTAATCCGAAAAGTGTCAAATTGCAGCTTTTAGGACTGTAAATCTTTACTGTTTTTCACAAATTAAAGCTGCTACCATACAGTATAAGCAAATTTCTTGACACAATTAGGCTTTTGTATTGTACCCCTTGTTAGTTCAAATAAAAGGTGAAATAATAAGGATATTTCTTTGTGACAAAAATCACTACTCAAGCTTTCCAATGATATTGGCGGCTTTGAACCTCGAACATCAAAGGTAACAGTACACCAGTAGAGTCTATTGTGCAACCATAGAAAACGGCAGCTGCTTGGAATAATTTGTTGCCAGTTGGGCCGGTCTCAATCGCTTAAAACTCCTTGCTCTCATTGCCATTGCTACACCTTGTTACTTCCCAATCCATTTCCACCTCTCTTGCTACCATTTCCATTCCATTTCCACTTCACATGGTTCTATTGTTTAGTTCTCATTTATATTCAGAACCCCTCATAATCACCCTTCCATACTGTCTATCAGTTCTTCCTTTTCCCTAGGTTCTTCCTTCTCTTTGGGTTCTCCCATTCATTTTATACTATTCTATTTTTATGTTTCTGATAGTTCCTTTGTTTATGATGTCACTTATCCTTGAGTTTCTTCAGGTAAAGTCGGTGCAACACAGGATCTGGTCTCGTTGACACCTCCTCGTTTTGTCTCTTTTTAAGTTGTGTATTTAAGTGATTCCATGCAGTGTGTACCGTGTGACATATGACATTTGACATTTCTCCATTATTTCCTCGTTGAATGAAAAATCTAAAAATACGACTATGACTGCTGGTAGTGATACCAATAATCAGTGGTCCTTAACTCTTGGATGAAACTTGTGGATAAACAGACATGTTATAAAGGATACATTGCGCAGAACTGCCCTTTCGTGTTTCAGATGTGTATTTTTATGTCACTTCTCGTAAACTTGAACCCCTTCTTTTTTTAATAATGCAGATAGCAAGGGAGAGTATGACCTGTGTGAATGGAAAATCCTGAGCGATGGAGGGAACAGATGGAAGGTGGAGACAGATTGTCCAGGTTCAGCTCGCCTGCCTGATGAAGTTCTCCTGCTTACTGGAGGCCAGGGCAAGAGCTTTGCTACGTCCTACGGATGGTGCGAGAGAGAGCAGGTCATTGACCTCTTAGAGGAAGGGTTCAGCGAAGAAATGTTGGATTGTCTGCAGCCGATTATCTTTGTTTCAGAGTGGTAGGTATGGCCAAGGGCCCATAAGCTCCATGTACGCGACCCGCACATGTGCAATGCAATCCACAAATTCTGCCAAACTTCTGTGGTGACTCAGCAACGAGAATGTCGTTGAGATTTGCCCGAAATTGCCCCAAATTCATTCAATTTCTTGTCATTTTATCATTGATGTGAAATCAATGGGAATTCACATTTACTCGGCTCCTAACTCTAATATACTATTCATGTATTGAAAGAGAAGTGAATTGAGATACGGAAGGTGTGTGGTGTGAAATTGTCGGATAGAATGAATACGACAAGTCGAGGGGTTAGTGACACAAAGACGTAAATCCATTTTGGCCATTTTGAGAAAAAGGTAGTTTATGTGTCACTGAGCACTTGGGCCTTAAGGAGTTAAGTCTATGTTTCACTGGCCATTGACTTCAATGGGGTGGTGGGTGGAGTTACATCTTTGTGTTTCCTGGAAAGCCCACATTTTCTGAACATTTTGATATCAAATACCCATTTTGGCTAAATATGGAGTTCTGTCTTTGTGTCACTGAACCCTTGAAGTGAGCTCATGGAAAGTTCGGGTCTGGAGGTCTAGAGTTTATTAACAACAAAAATAATAACAAATAAAACATGACGTATCAAGCATGATTACATAACATATAACAATATAACACAAGATCGATAACATTACACATGAATAATATAAACATTGTTTTACAAAGTATGTGGTATACAAATGGAATACAAGATTATGTGTACACTTTTGTTGTTAAAGGGGGTACCAGAAGTTAGCACAAGTGCTAGTCGAGTCTGATTCCCTGTCTTTGGCAAGAATTTTTAAACTAATTTTTTTTTTTTTTAACTAAACAAAACTGTGGCTTTTTTGCGGCAGTTTAACTACCATCATATCTGAATGAGGCTTAAAGCAGCGAAAGCCCTCTGTATTTGATGCATACATGTAAACATGTATATCAAGTGGCTTAATTTTGTGTGTATGTGTCAGATGTAGAAGAGTGAGATAAGAGTTAAAGGGTATGCAATCTTAAAGAAAAGGTTGAGTTGAGAAATCTGAAGAAAAAAGATTTGAGCTTCTTTTTCTTCTTCCTCTTCTTCTTAAAGTCGGACTTGGGTCCCGTGCAATCAATACATTGAGTAAGTGAAGTGGATACGGATGCATTGAGTCCTCTACTCAGTACTCACTACCGGTAGTCACTCTTAGTTTAATTGAGGGTGTATTTTAACTTGCAAAATCTCTTTACAGAAGCATTTTTTTGAAGCTCACATTTTGATTATAGTGTTACGACATACAAAATAAATTATTTTGGGTGATTGGTACATTTTAACCTTTCTGCTCTCCTTTGCTTCCTATGCAGGTATGCTGCCAGGTTTGATTGTGGAAATACCTATGAATTTGGCGTGCAGCTCTTAAACGGCAGACCTACATCTGAGGACACTAAAGATGTGATTATTGATAGCTTCACGTTTGGCCCCATCCAGACACCGGAATGGCCAGAAAAGAGCTGGAAACAGGTAGGATGTGTTTCACCAAAAGAAACTACCTGAAAATGCACTCCAGGTTTAATTAGAAAAACTGTCTTCCAAATAGGGAGTCAATGGCCCAAATTCACAAAGGAGGTTTAGATTTAACCCATGGTTTAAACCCTCAATTACATAACCCATTGTTTAAAAAATTGGCGCAAAATAAGTGTACCTTGCCTTGCGCGCGTCTAATATTGGACCTCCGACTTGTGTCATGCTTATTTTGCGCTTATTTTAAACCATGGGTTATGTAAATGAGGGTTTATACCATGGTTTAAATCTAAACCTCCTTTGTGAATTCGGACCTATAGGTCCAAACAGCAGGTCCAAAACACTTGTGCAAGACTGATTTGTGTTTGTTCAAAATCTCATGGATCACCCTTCTTTGAGAGATCTGCACAGGCTACCATGAAGCCAAAGAACATCATTCATGATTCTGTCAATTCTCTGCAATCCTTAATTGGTCAAGCTCCTAGTTATATTGTAGAACTGTTAAAACTCAAGTTTCACAAACATACTTACAGCCTGTGCAGTTCCCAAGACACTAAATTGCAAACCCCATCGCATAAAAAACTAAATAAAATAATATTGGGAGATCAAGCATTTACATGCCCAGGCCCAAAACTGTGGAATAACTTACCACCAGAGACTAGGAAATCCCTGTCGTCAAGTACTTTTTAATAAAAACTTAAAGTACATCTTTACATTTAACTGTATTTTGTAGATATTAGGCTTATCAGGAGCTCTTGCAGCGCAGTAGAATATATTTGCATAGTGTCTGCGCCTTATAAGTGTAAATTATTATTATAATTAAAAACTGGCCCACAAGTCATCTAATTTCAACCCCCTGTTACACTTGAGCCAGGTAAATCTTTCGGGGGTAAAAATGTCAGACATATAACATCAGTGGTTAAAATATCAGAGGTAAGAATGGGAGAAATAAAATTGTCAGAAGTAAAAACGTGAGTCGTTAAAATGTTAGTGGTAAAAATGTCAGAGGTAAATATGTCATTCGTAAAAAAACATCAGAGGTAAAAATGTCAGGGGTAAATATGTCAGGGCATTTTTTTTTTTATACCTTTGACATCTGTACACCAAACCATTACAGCACCTTGGCAAGGCAGGTTTTAGGTGCAGCCTCCTAGCAGATATTACTGGTGACCAACAATGCATCATTTTTTATTTTGACTCATAGGAGTACCTGGCATTACCTTTAGAAACAAATAACCTCTCAATCAATCAATCAATCATTTTCAATCATTTTCATTTTTGAGGATTCTTCTTGTTGTAAGCGCTTTTAGACCGCCGGGTGAACCCTCAAAAGTGCCTTAGTTTTTGTGTTTTGTGACCCATCCTCGGCATCTACTTGAAAATGACCTCTAATATGTAGAAAAATATACTGAAGATGATGGTGAAACTCGTCAGTAGAAAAAACTGCACACAAATTAATAATGCCCAAATTAATTTTTAATAAATATGACAAACGCCCTCTTGGGTCCAGTCTGAGACAGCTGTGTATTATGCTATAGGGAAATGACTTGTATTGATATCGAGCAAAGCTGCAGTGCAGTCAAACTATTCCCCTGTCCCTCTTTCCGCATTCCTTCCCTCTCCCCTCTTTCCTTCCCTTTCTCTCTCTTTCCTAATCCCCCTCTCTTTCTCTCCTTATCCTCTCTCATTCTTGCCCCCCCCCACCCCTTTTTCCTCATTTCCCTCCCTCCCCCCCCCCCCCTTCGTCTCTTTCTTCCTTTTTCCTCACTCCCCCTCTCTCTCTTCATCCCATTCCCTCCCTTTCTCTCGTTTCCTTAACCCCTCTCTCTTTCCCATTCCCTCCCCCCCCCCTCACTCTTTCCCACCTCTCTATCTCTTTTTATGTCATTTTAAATAAAATAAATCACAATCTAAAACAAAGTTTGTAAGGCATGTTTAAACAATTATAATCTGGTTTCACATCAAATATATGACATATTACTATCTCATATTCTCAAAATACATAGTCAATAATATTGTAAGCCTGCTTGACTACATGGGTACTGCTCTTCGGGTTGATGTAGAGAAATGATTCATCATCAGTTATACAACACATTGTCAATTCACATTAAAATATTTTCAATAACAAACATTCTTTCAAGCGATTACATGTACATATGTTTCAGCAAAAATACACATAAAATATACATTGGAGATACAAAAATTATATATTCATAGATAGATGACAGGGTCGCAGCCTTTGCTATTTTTCTTCAGTCTAATATATATATCTAAATCATGTTCTTTAAAATTTCCAGCAGGTAATTTCATACATTTGTCCAAATGCCATTTAGTAAAAGTTATCTGCTTTATCAAATCTGGCGGAAATTGGCAAAATAGAGCATCGCAAGAAAGGTCTTTACATTAAATTTCCAAAATAGGCTTTACATTTACAAGTCATATTTTCAATAACAAACATTCTTTCAAGCGATTGCTCAAAAAGCATTACTACATGTATGTATGTTTTAGCAAAAACACACATAAAATATACATTGTAAGTAAGATTTTAAAATTTATGGATGACAGGGTCCCAGCCTCTGCTATTCTTCTTCAGTCTAATATACATATCTAAACCATGTTCTTTAAAATTTCCAGCAGGTAATTTCATACATTTGTCCAAATGCCATTTAGTAAAAGTTATCTGCTTTATCGAATCTGGCGGAAATTGGCAAAATAGAGCATCGCAAGAAAAAGGCTTTACATTTATAAGTAATGTGACATACAATGGATTAAATATTGTTCCCTCTTTGCCTTGATCTGTGCTCACTTGATTGTTGTAATGTTGCAGAAGTGCCAGTAGCAGCCCGCATGGTATCCTGGTTGGACATACCTTTATTGAAAATAAATAAAAAGCAAGGCTCATTTAATATAATATATTAAAAAAGAATAGGTCTATAGTTCTACGAGACAGACATACTGAAGTATTCATCAATACAAAACCTACAGTAAGAGTTGAATCTAGCATTGGACGTCTAACAGACGTCTAACAGTGGAAATTATTCAGAACTGCTTAATAGAAAACGTAAGGAGTCGTCACATATTTTTATGAAGTTTTTTTGTTTGTAGAGCATGGAGGGCATACGGTACTGTAATACATTTTTCATCATGAATAAACAGATCACCAGGGCAAGGGCAAGGCTCATTCTCCAACACAAGTGGCGTATTAATTTAACTTTGTCAAATATTGACAGGGACTGGGGGCCTCACTATGCAGAATTTGTCAAACATGCACAAAAAGAAAGAAAAACAAACCACTTTGATTGTGGAAATTTAGGGGGACAGTAGCCCCTACCCCCCCCCCCCCCAA